>MNCI01004632.1:90821-125505 GCA_015680685.1 Gnetum montanum
CCATGCTCAACTGTTTAGTTATGGGGGATATTCCCCATTTTAATAACAAGCAGGATTAATAAATATTTTTCATTTTCTTTAATTTTACAATTTTTGTTTTCCATTTTTTCATTTTTCAATTTCTTATTTTATTTTTTTTATCTTTTTGTCTTTTTATCTTTTTATAAGTAATCTCATCTATGAATAAAACACTGATGTGGCTCATTGGTTGAGGTGTGTTCTATGTTATCGAGTCTCGAGAGATCAATTATTTGGATAGTGAGCCCATTACACCCACTCATCCATTCTACAAATAAGAGGTTCTGTTTGAGTGTACAGTGATATTCTTGACATTCTTAAAACTTAAAATTAATTTTGTATTCATTGTACCCAGAATGAAGAAGGATGGATCAAGAGGGAATGATTAGGGTGTGACATCAAGGGGACTTGCTGATTCTCTTTGGTGACGTCTATGGGAGTTATCATGCAACGTGGTTGTACTAAGATCCTTGTAGATCTAAAGAAAAATGGGAGTAAGAGTAATCAAAAGGCACTCAAAAATCCAATGCTGTTCTAGGGGGTCCCACTGGAAAGACATGCACCCATGCCTAAAGGTTGGCAACTTCTCTGGATGTAGCAATAAAAAAAAAAGAAAAAAGAAAAAAAAAGTGCCACAAAGCAAAAATCACTCCTCCTTTATACAAAATTCCAAGTGATCATACACCTTGTTGTTCTGATACTCTCATAGTTGCTCATCATGGGATGAAACAATGCGGTGTCACTGATCAAAGGAATGGACTTGGTCCTAATCTTGGAATGATGGGTTAATGAAACATTAATCATGCTTTAAACATAGGATTCACTATGCCCTGGGTCAATTACCTCATGTCCCAATCTCTACAATCCCTTCTATAGTTCATCTCATCTTGCTACTCATGTAATTATAGCTCGTGTCTCGTATAGCGTAGAATTCTTACCTCATTTTGGTGCTATCTACATGTGTGTGTTTTGTGAAAATGGTATGGATTACATTTAAACCCTTCTAGTGCCTACAGAAATTTTAAGGTGTGGTTATGCAAGGGCATCATAGGTTGGAACCTGCTTTGGGAAGGATCCACTTGCGTCACTTTTGCAATTTGTACTTGTTGCATACCACCACATCATCTTATACCCTCTGAGTACTTCATTGCCAAATCTATTCTTTCCTTTGTCATCATTTTATCAAACGTTCCTCAAAAGCAAGTCCTTTTATATGTCACCTAAACAAACCAAGTCCGACATTAAACTTTTAGGGCAACNCTGTTCCTACAACTGCCATGTTCATGGAAAGTGTCGACTCCATCAAGCATTGGAACATCAGCATGGATGGCTCATAATCCTTGGATAGAAGAGGAGAAATGTCAAGCGCTTCTGGTATTAATCTCAGAAGCCTGATTGTGCAGGACAAAGGAGAGGCACCCATAAAGGAACCACCACTACTAGGAACCTCATGAGTTCCACAAGTTTTGTCTTTTGTGTCTGTGTCCAAATTCTGTTTAATTCTCCACTGCAGCATAAATAAATTCCTAGTTAGTTAATAATCCCATACCTATCCACTATGTAATCAATTGAACTTGTTCCTCACTTTGACTCGAGGACGAGTTGTTATTCAGTCGTGGGGGTATGATGAGTCATGGTCTGTCAGGTCCTGTTATCGGACCCCTATTATCGAACCCCTGTTATTGGAACCCTGATACAAGATATCAAGTCTGATAGGTCCTGATATCGCAGCCGTGATATCGCGTACGCGATATCGTAGCCTGTCTCCTCATCTATAAATAAGAGGAAGATAGATCTAGTAGGAAGTTTTTAGAATTTCTTTTAAGTGTTTAGTTTTAAGTAGTTCTTCTCTCAACCCTTCTCTCCCAGTGCATGCCCACAGTGTGGTGATTGTAATTGTACGACATCCTTATTTGAGTGTGACGTACTTGGACACGCACATGACCGGCAATAAAGATCAAGATTACTTCATCATTGCAGCATCCACTTCGCTTAATTATTTATTTATTTATTTGTTATTTACTACTTTATTAGTTGATATCTCTTCATCCTAGACTCCTTTTAAACATGGAATGAGTACGACTTAATCATGAGCATTCAAGTGTGACTACTTGGTAACCCAGTAGGGTACTTAGGCCATGCGCTTGGTAATCCCAATTGATGAGTGGGGAGGTACCCCTACACTCAACCATACGAATACGAGCGTTACACGCGTGATCCAGTTGAACTTTGCAAACTAAGTGCCTACACGCCTCATAGAACACTTAAGGTTAATTGTTCGTTGTCTTCCCAGACTTACTTGTATTTGTCATGGTTGTATGGTTAAGTAGGTCTGAGGTATATGATTTTTATGTCTTTTGTGTTTTATCTCCTATGATAATGAGGTGAAGAGACTAATTAACTAACTTTAACTAACTAACTAAGTCTTAATTAACCTAGCATCAGTATCCATTCCCACTTACCATTCACACCCTGAACCAATGCAACCTTGGTTACCAAACGCTATTCGTTACTGGGATCACCAAGTGTAACGCACGTGCTCGAAGCGATCGTACTGAATGCACTTAACTAGGAGAGAAGGGTTGAGAGAGATTTAATGAACTAATAAAGCATTTAAATGATAAACAATAAATAATAGTAAATAAAGTCCTACCCAGCTTAGTCCATGCACTACAAGGTTTATCCAATAAGTTCTTCTTTATTTTAGTACACAAACTTGTGTTCAGGTACAATATTTGCTCGAATAAAGATCCGTTCACTTTGGAGCTCCTACTACGGGCACATGGAAATTATTCTATCTCTGGAGAGGTAAAACTGCCAGAGTTTCGCTACGATTTAGGCCTAGAATCATAAACAAGGAAGAGCTGCCTCTTATTTATAGATTTGACGGTGCACTGCAATATCGTGGCCCATGCAATATCGCGTCCCATCACCAGTGGTAGTCGTGCATGAGGTCCAAGATGTGTACGGATGATTAAGGAATGGATGCTCATCGCACTTAGGCTAGCTTAGATTCTCACCCTCTCTCTCTTAGCTTAGTTAATATTATTTTCAATTATCTCCCAGAGTAGCATTAGTGTAGGAACACATCATACACCTCACTGTGGACTAAACCATACCTAACACAGTTAATACTAGTCCAGGTGGGAAGATAGCAAACTGTGACCTACGAGTAACTGTCTGGATACCACAACTAGTCCATCTGCAAAGTTCGACTGGATCATGCATGAAACGCTCGTATTCGTATGGTTGAGTGTAGGGGTACCTCACCACTCATCAATGACAATTGTATAGTTCCACACACATCATCCTTTGTAGTGTGTGCACTACTTGTAGTAATAGAAATGGAAATGATCAAAATCCATCTTAACAACTAAAATGTTGATTTCATAAATATGCTTAATTGGCCACATATATCATTCTCTTCAGTCAATGAATACAAGACAAGAGGATTATTTCACATGGCTTTTCCAACACTCTTTCCAACATGTCCAACACGCTTTCCAACATGTCAATTAGACTTCTTAGATGTTCCAAAAAAATAAGTCTATTTGCATGAACATAAAAAAACATTTTTTGTGCTACTATAATGGATGGTAATTATTTAATGCTTTAAAAAAAATTATTTACTGCACATTTCTATCTACTATTACATTTGAATAGAAATCATAAAATACTAATCATACCATTTTTCCTTCTAGGTATTATATGGAAAACATGTTGAATAGGCATAAAACATAAAGGAAAGCATCAATCTTTATCAAAAATCATATTGTTAACATGTATATAATAATACAAGAACTAAGACAAAACATACAAAACATGTTTTAATTATATTATCTGTTGGTTCCTTTGGTTTGC
Organism: Gnetum montanum; assembly: GCA_015680685.1. Taxonomy (NCBI): domain Eukaryota; kingdom Viridiplantae; phylum Streptophyta; class Gnetopsida; order Gnetales; family Gnetaceae; genus Gnetum; species Gnetum montanum. The sequence goes on from MNCI01004632.1 coordinate 94,701, forward strand.
TTAGCAACACATAAAAGGCTTTCCTAGAGTTACTTGGAATATCTATACTAGTAGCAAGAAATGGCTTAGCTTTATTTATTATTATAACTTAGATGTTTCTCTCTTAACAAAATACATTGCAAAGTGGATTAATGAAGATGATTTTTTGATGCTCCTTTTAAGAAACAAGCTTATCCAAGGAAAACCTTAAAATGATAATGGTTAATCTTCTAATAATTTTCTTTATTAACTTATTTTTCCTCATGCCATTCCTATTCCTAGTTCTCTAGTACTTAAACAAATTTGTAAGATATGGTGAAAGCATAGTAAGCATTAGAGTTACAACAATATTATAGTTTTAAAAAATATGTTTAAGCAAATTAGCCCATGATAGATCGTGTACCACTTGGAGGAAATTTGGTATCATTGTGATTCCTATCTACATATGCATGATAGATCAATTACATGGAAGAAGGCTTTTAGCTTCTATGGTTTGAATATAAAGAGAAAATAATTTTTTTTTGAAAATTTCAATTCTGATCTTGAGAATTTATTTAAAGTTGATAATAATTTGCATCAAGGTTTTCTCAATGTTTTTTTGGAAAGATGGTAGATCTATTTTTCCTTTTTAACTTCAAAGTTGCAAATAAAATTGTTACTAAGAATGATTTTATTCATCAAAAATTCAATAACATCTAGAAAATGCAATTATCACCACACTTTTAGATGAAGAATATAGAAAATAGTTAGATAGTTTCTACCTTTCTAAAAATTCATATTTTTAATAGTGTCTTATTCATCAAGGTTTCCCTATCAAAATTCGTCTTCAACATGTGGGAATTATTTTAACTCAATGTCTTATTTATGGAAGTGAATACTCATTTTCTCATGTTTTTTTTTTTTTTTACTTTAAGTTTCATGTTGCACAACATGTTTGGAAATGAACATCTAGAAATTATAACTTTCAACTAAGCATCAATAATATTATTATTGGTAATTAACCCACTTTATCTACTTTCTTATTTTTATATTTAGAAGTGTTTTTAGCTACTTGTTCTCTATTATATTTGAAAGCTTTGATGTGAAATTATGTTATAGGAATAAGAGCATAACTATAACCTTTCTTTAGGACTTTAATATCATATTCTTAAAGATATCACTTTTTAGTTATAACTTCAAGCAAAGAAGTTTCTAGTGAAAGGTAAACAATTATTTTATTTTTGTGGTTTTAATCTCTTTTTACTTTGAATGCCCAAGGATCGAAAACTTTCAACTTCTATTGCTTTTTGTTCATTTTTTCTTATTGAAGTTTTCTTTTATCTTTAGAGAGATTTTAATTCTTCTTTCTATAAGAAGCCCTTTAATAAGAAATAAAAACTCATTAGGACACTTCTAAATGAGGGCAAGGCCTAATCCTTGTCCTACACTAATGGGCAGGCATTTTAGGATTTGCTATAAGATAAAAACACAAAAGGACATCTTCAAAATTTTTGGGTTTTTTCTTTAGACTATGTCTTTGCTGATATGTTATACTCTCAATTTTTTAATATTATTATTCATTTTTAAGGTTTCAATACCTCCCTTGTTGCCTATATATCTTGGGAAGTATTTATATTCAAATTATTCACCAATAAACTTGATTTTTCTTTATTTGATTTGTGCATCCTCCTTCATACACTCTCTCACTAAGTTAAATTTGTTGTTTTATTTATGCTTCATAAGCCCACAAATTTTTTCCACTATATTTTATTTTTTCTCTCTTTGATTTCTCTCTAGCAAATCTAATTTCTCTCATTTTAATTTTTTTCTAACATATTTTATTTATTCAGAATTTCCCTATGGGGATTCTAAATTACTCCCAACATTTTTAGTTGATGATCAAATTTCTGCTTCTTTTATCAATGCAAAAATTTTTGGTAGCTATATATATTAGGTTTTCTCTCTTTGATTTTTCTTTTGTGGATCTTGTTTCTCTAGAATTCTCCTATGAGAGTATCTAAATTAATTCCAACTTCTTTAATCAATGCTAAAATTTCAACCTTTTCTATCAATGTGAAAATTTCTATTGATTTTTGAATGCAAATTTATGAAATGAAATGAAATAAAGCTTCATTATGGACAAATGCCCATAGGATCTATTGGACAGATGTTACATTTTTATGAAAAATAAAGATAGACTCTACAAATTGACCAAGCACCAACGGGAGCATAAAAAACAAATCATACAAGCTTTTTGTTGTAACATTATAATGCAAATGGGTAGTTATAGCACAAAAAAAAACACATGTAACTAATCTTTAAGGGCTCTTCATTTGCATAACCTAAAAATGTACTTTTCTTGGAGGAGTTGAATCTATCTTTTACTTTCAATTCTAAGATGATGAGAACTTAAACAAAGCTTGTTGATAGCATTCTGATACTTGATGGGAAGAATAACAAAGAGATAGTGAGCTTTTATAACTAGTTTATTAGATCTAATATGGTGTAAATAAAGCTGCCTTTTTCCTTTTANTGTAACATCCCTTGAAAATACCAAGCATATGAATCACAAAGCGTTCATGCATGATTCGGTCAAATTTCATGGACTCTATAGTTTCCAATACACTAGTCTTCTAGGAAGTGAACCTTGCCCTAAAGGTCATTTGTTGTCTTCCCAATTACACTTGTGATGTACAAAGGTATGGTTAAGTGTAATCGAGGCATATGATTTTTATTGTTTTATGTTTTATGTTCTTTGGTGCTTAGAGTAGAGAGATGAAATAATTTAACAACTAATCTAATTTAACTGCTTAAGTATTCTCTAACTAATCCTAACATAAGCATCCAGTCCCACTTTCCGTACATGTCCTAAACCTATGTATCCACTACTAGGTTACCAAGCACTATGCTATGGGCACACCAAGCGATAACGCTATTAGGATTACCAAGCAAATACATGTTTATGCTCAAAGTGGTCATACTCATGTGTTTAATCTATTTAGCGTAAACAATTAGCTAATCACTTAAAGTCTATTTTAGCTTAATTTAGCTTAATTAATTGCATATTTAATGAAAATACTAAATACATAAATAAATAATTAATCTATTCTAAGTGTTGTAAGGTTTGATCAAAAGGCTTATCTTTATTACCGTACACACTGGTGTGGTTCAGGTACAACAATGCTCAAATAAAGATCTGTACACTTTCTGACTCATGCTGTGGGCACTCAGAGAAATATTCTAAGCTTCAAATGGACAAACTGCAAGATCTCTACTACTACTATCACTTTTATCTTCATAAACATGACTAGGAACTTGTATTTATAGTTTTTTCTATAGTGCTAGGTCGATGGGGCCCCATAGATGTAGCAAACACTACGTCAATGCGACCCCGTCGATGGGCCAACACCATGTAAACAAGGCCTCATCGATAGGGATCCATTAACAAGGCCATGTCGATAGGGGCCCATCAGTGTGACACTTTGACACTCATCATACACCCACAATTGAATGAAAACTCATCCTCGAGTATGGGATTATTAACTAACTCTTAACATAACAAATTGACATAACAAAATTGAGTGCCCAAGTGTACAAATCAAAAAATTACAAAAATTATGGTGTTCATGACACAAAATTGAACACCATGATGTGACTACATAAAATTGGATAGCACATCCTCTAACGGTGTGAAGACGGGGGAGAAGATCATATAGTCCCAGGTGGTGGAGGCTCTGAAGGTTTTGAAGGACCTTCATTAGCTTTGGGCACATGTGATGGCTAAGGCGGCTATGGTTGTCCTACTATGACCACAACCTTTGGTGGAAGGCAAAAGGCATCTAGTAATGCCTTCATTTTCTCCTCCTTGCTCTAAGGATCATTCATAGTCCACACGACATCACCAATGTGGGTTGGAATGGGAATATCCCATGGACAAGGCATTATTGGGAACATCTCCTTCACATTAACAAACCAAGCAGCAAACTATTTGTGTTTGATATCAAATTCCCTAATTGCATTATGTAACTCCTAGTAGTCATTCATCCTCTTGGTCAAGTTCTCAGTAGTTGATCGTTCATCAGTGAATCTGGCCTTAAGAACTTTGAGCTTAGCATTTGCCACCGTAAGCTTTTGTTTGGTGTCTTTATGATGCTTGAACTTGACCTCATACAACAAGTATGAGCTAGCCACCTATTTCCCTAGTTCTAACTGTGCCCGTCCAATAGTCAACATGGCTAGATTTGTGTAACAAAGATTTGCAAGCTCCATAAATTATGTCATCTCCTCAATCTACAACTCCTTTGTGTAGATTTTTGCCTTGTTGTAGGCATCTATCCCATCAATGATGGGTTGCCACAATTCTTTCCCTTTTTGGAGTTGCTGGAGGGCTTCATTCACTTTTGCCTTCACCAATTGGATGTGTTTTTTGTTTACTTCCTTTTGTAGACTAACCTACTCTCTGTAATGATCTTTCACTTTCTCAAATTCAAGAGCTTCAAATTTCCAAGCAACTACCTTGATTGCAATTTTCTGGTGAAGGGCACAGATCTCCTCCATGAAGAGATTTCTATTTTCTATTGTCAATCTCCTCATTTCTATGTTTGCTCTGGCCAATCGATTCTACTATTGATGGATGAAGTCAATTAATTGTTGTTTGTGCTCACCAACATTTTGCAGGCAATGGTTCTCTACAATCAATTATGCATTTTCCTAGTGGGTCTAATCCAAGGCCTTCTGAATCTTGTGTTGTGTGGCCTCTGCCAAGGATTGGTAGAACACCATCATCTTTATTGCACCCTCAACCCCTTTCAATTTAGTATGAAGCTATTTCATAACTTCATCTCTTGTCAATGTCAGGTTGAGAAATGTAAGGTTAGCAATTTCGGCTCTTAATTTGTTAACTTCCACAACCAAATGTTCATTCAGCTTCTTGGCTATTTCAAGTTTTTCCTCTAAGATGATATTTTTGCCCCTTGCCTCTAACAGCTCCAACTAGATTGCAATAATATTGTTTAGAAGGTCAAAAACATCTGGAAGCAGTTACTTGGTTTTGACTAATTGATCAAGCAGATCTTCATGTTGTGCTGCATTTATTCTACCACTTGTGGTCCCTGTAGATGTCTTCATGGTCTGCTAAGACCTTAAATTGGCAACCCCATGGTCAGTTGAGGCCTAAAACCTATTCATGCATCCCTTGCCTTTAAAATCACATTTACATACTTAGGAAAAATTTTCATTGCATTGTTTTCTTTAACTATGTATATTATTCTCATTAAGATAGGTGTGGCTTGACATTTTTCTAGTTGTTGTTGTAGGATTATTGCAGGATTCACAACATGTCTATGTATGAGCATGTTCAGTCACCACTAGTCCTTACCAGGCCACATGGTGATCTTACGCAATGTATCGATCCACAATGCCTAGACCTTGAGCTCGTAGCCTATGATGAATACATAACATCTATAGAAGTACTGCTAGAATAGCCAGACCATCTAGTTAGGGCTCTAGATCTAGAGGCAAGTGACGTAATTGAGGATACCCTCATTGAAGTCCCTATAACAACATCTAATGGCAAGGTGAAAACATTGAAACCTAGCTCTTTACTAGAGCCTCAACATTCCCAAAACATTGCAAAAGTACTCAATGATAACATCAAGGCATTTGCATGGTCTTATGAAGACATGCTAGGCCTAGATCCTCATTGATGAGTTGCCATTTAGTGCACCACGATATCGTGTACAAGATATCATAGTTTATCTCCTCATCTATAAATAAGAGGAGTCAGTTAGTGGTTAAAAAGATAAGTTTTAGATTAGAAGTTTAGAGTTAAGTTTTGATTTTAGTTTTTGTTTTTCATCTCAACCCTTTTCCTCCCAGTGCATGCCTGCAGTGTGGTGATTGTAATTGTCTGGCATCCTTTATTCGAGTGTGATGTACTTGGACACACACATGATCGGCAATAAAGATCGAGATTACTTCATCATTGCAGCATTCACTTAGATTAATTATTTATTTACTTGTTATTTACTGCTTTCCTAGTTAATCTCTCTCTCACCCTTAAACTCCTATTAAACACGGAATGAGTACGACTTGATTACGAGCCCTTAAGTGTGACTACTTGGTAACCCAGTAGCGTACCTAGGATCTGCGCTTGGTAATCCCAATGGTTGTCATGCAAGAAGTCCAAGGTGTGTACGGATGATCGAGGAAGGGATGTTCATCGCACTTAGGCTAGCTTAGATTCTCTCTCATCCTTTCTCTCTTAGCTTAGTTAATATTATCTTCCATTGCCTTCAGGAGTAGCATTAGGTTAGAAACACATCATACACCTCACTTTGGAATAAATCATACGTGACAAAGCTAATACTAGTCCAAGTGGGAAGACAACAAACTGCGACCTAAGGATGACGATCTAGATGCCACAACTAGTCCATCTACAGAGTTCGACCAGATCACGCGTGTAACACTCGTATTCGTATGGTTCAGTGTAGGGGTACCTCGCCACTCATCACTTGTGCAGTGCAACATAACATAATCCTTGATCCCAACATAAAACTAGTCAAACAGAGAGCCCACAAGGTTAGGCCTAAGGTGGCATTGGCAGTCCATGATGAGCTCACCAAGCTCTATAAAGTTGGTTTCATCTAGGCTGTTGACTATGCAGATTGAATCTCCAACATTGTGGTTGTACCTAAGAAAAATAGAAGTATAGGCATTTTCATAGACTTTCTAGATCTCAACAAGGTGACCATTAAAGATGACTTCTTGTTGCCTAGCATTGATCAATTGTTTGATACTATGGCTAGTCACGCCTTGTTGTCCTTCATGGATGACTTCTTAGGTTACAACCAGATTCAGATCAACCTAGAGCACTAGCTTAGTACTACCTTCATGACCCCTTGGGGTACCTTTTGCTACAGCATGATGCCCTTTGGGCTCAAGAACATAGAAGCAACTTATCAACGAGCTATGACATACATCTTTACCTTACTACCTCAGATACTTCCATCGATTCTCTACTTTGACAAAAGTGAGACGATGGTATAAAGGTCCCCATGTACTACCTAAGCCACACATTAGTTGCCTATGAAGCAAAGTACAATGATGTGGAAAAGACTTGCCTTGCCTTAGTCTTTACACTTAATAAATGAAGGCATTATCTTTTCCATAGTCAAGTCAACATCATCTACAAAAGTAATGTACTCCAAGCTATTACAATGAATATTTATGAGAGTAGTCACATTGCATGTTGAAAAGCAATAATTGCTGAGTTTGACCTATATTACATTGCACAAGCATCAACAAAAGGTCAAGAAATAGCTGCACAACTTACGGCTTCCCCAATCAATGACTAAGCAACAATAGATCCAGAATTTCTAGATGAGCATGTCACTAGCATAAACCAAGTGCCTGACAACTTCGAGGCACTCTTACACTTTCATGGTACTTCAACCTCTCAAGGGGGTAGCGCCACTATCGTAATCACATTTCCCTATGGAAAGATCTGATCCTTCATGTATCATTTTGCATTTCCATGCACTTATGAGTATGAGGGTCTACTCCGAGGTATCTAGTAGCTTGCGACCTAGGAATACAGAACGTAGCAATCCAAGGTGACTTGCAACGGGTTGTCAACCAAGTCATAGAGGTTTATGCTTGCAAAGCCCAATACTTAAAGACTTATTGTGACTTGGTAAAGCACATACTCAAGCAATTTGCAACTGCTAATGTTCAGCTAATCCCTCGCAACAAAAATGTCATCGTCGATGCATTAGCTACATTAGCCTTAAGCATTGCACCTGAAATGTTCCATGCATTGCCCACTGTGATGGTGGATTGCACTATGCCTATCATGCAAACAACTAACATTACATCCATAGCCACAATAAGCACGACCCACGTAGTAGAGTGGTACAATGACATCAAGTCATACCTTCTACAGGGTGAACCTCCGCAGCATCTAACCACTACTCAAAAAGACATAGTAAGAAAGTGGTTGCGACAGTACATCATTGTAGGTGATAGCACTTTGTACCACTGATCCTACGATGGCATACTATTAACATGTGTTAGCGACAACGAAGTGTAGACAATCATCAAACAAGTCCATGAGGGACTCTGTGGATGCCACATAGCACCCAAGGCAATGGCAGCAAAGATCATATGCTTAGGCTACTATTAGCCTTACATGGAGCACGATTGCATTTCCAAGGTTAAGATGTGCGACACGTGTCAATGACATGATATCCTCATGCACGTGCCACCTACTAAACTGCATACAACATAGATCACGTGGTCATTCCAACATTGGGGGTTGGACATCATAGGACCAATAATGCCTACATCCTCCATAGGTTATAGCTTCATCATAACTACCACTAAGTATTTTATGAAGTGGGTTGAAGCTATTCCCCTTAGGAAGACTACATCATAGTAGGTTTGCAAATCCATACTTGACAACATAGTGATCCATTTTGGTTTACCCATGACCATAGTCATAGAAAATGGGCCACAATTTAACAGTGCTGAGACTAAAGACTTTTATGAGCACTTTGGAATCAAACATTCCTTTTCATTACCCTACTACTCACAAGCGAATGGCAAAGCAAAGGCCACAAACAAGATCATCATCAATCTTCTGAAAAAGATGCTTAGTAGCAGTAAGCAGCGATGGCATGAGCAACTAACCTATGCACTTTGGGCCTATCGCATGACACGAAGAACTACAATAGGTAAGACACCATATAGTTTAGTTTATGGATCTAAAGCCATCTTGCCTCTTGAATTCTAGGTCCCATCGCCCTGTGTAATCCTCTTAAGCTTCATTGATGAGGCTCAAAATAACAAGTTGAGAACCATGAACCTCGACTCAATAGAGGAGGAAAACATGTAGATGTTGGGTCAAATTGAGTAGTACCAACAAGTGCAACGCTAGATCAAGGAGGGGGACCTAGTCCTCAAGGTCACTTGTGAACCTGTAGACAAATTCTCAGCTAACTGGGAAGGGCCTTTCTTGGTCGTCAAGGCCTATGGCAACAAACCATTCAAGCTTGTTGACCACAACGGTAATGAATTCGCCAATTCAGTGAAAAACTCGTACCGGAAGTCATATTATGCATAGCATGCAGTGCCTCATCAAAGATAAAGCAAGGTAAGCAAGAGTCCACTATGACTATAAACTAGTGAAGAATTGTTCGTTATGACACCGAACTAGCATAGAAATCATTTGCTACAATGCTAAACTAGCACATCCACCATCCGCTACAATGTTAAACTGGCACACAGTAGTCTACTAGAATAAACTTGCACCTCACAATCTACTAGGACCTTAAACTAGGTCCACAATCTACCAAGACCCTAAACTGGGTTCGCAATTCAACGCACATAGTTCTATAGACAAGCAAGCACAAATACTTCCAACCCTTCATCATCTGCCCACAACTCGTGGGCAAGATAAGGTGGAGCACTATAGTTCCAAAATGAAGTTCACGTTATCAAGAGAGGCCTATGGAACATTTGCAACATTACCGCCCCTTGGCATTTTGCTAATCCTCTAGAAATGTCCTTGGGCATTTTGCTGACCTTCTGGAGCTCCTGCCATGGTCCTCAGCAATACCAGCCCAAGGCTGCATTCACAACATTATTGACCTTGGGTATTTTATTATTGGTTGGAGCTCTTATCATAAGCACAACCCGCTAGAGTACTAGTAGTACTATGGCCCAGCCATTTTGCTACCATCCTCCAGCCCTCACCATTGCCTAGGCTTAGGAGTGCTTTCAGCATCCTAACTCTCTATCATTTTGTTGGCTTTACAAGCTCTTGTCCTTGGTGTGGGGTGTTGAGCATTTGCATCACCATTTTCCTTTGCCATCTTGCTAACCTCTCTAGGTGCTCACTACTAGTATGGCTGCTGGAGCTTTTACAACCTTCTCACTCCAATACTTGCATTGGCTTTTTTGCACTGGTTTTTCAAGCTCTTGAAATTGGTCCAACCATTACAGCATTTGCAGTACATTTGCATCTAGTAATTGACTCTCATCTCATGTTGTGTGGTTGTTTTCTTATCTTCTATGCATTATGTTTGTAGGAAAAAGCCTCAAAGGAGATCATGCAAAGATGCATCTCATCGTAGCGGCAAGTCACCACATCACTCCGATGTGCATGATCAAACTGACTAAGCTACTCGAGAATGCATATTTGTATTACCTCACTATAGCCTACTCACATTTTCTCCTTTTACCTTGCATTTCCCTAGTTTCCCCTACATCATTGACCTGGCAACCCCTCTGATGTACATGGCACCCTCCTTGTGTCAACCGTAGAACCCATAGCAGATGTAATGCAACTTGTCCTATGGGGAGCCTCTATGGGCTGGTCAAAGCCTAAGTGGATGTAATGTAACTCATCCTAGGAAGGAAATAGTTGTCCTACAGATGTGACACATGTGCACTAAAGCAAAGCCCATTAGGTGGCACGCAACCCACCTGATGAAAGGCATCCTACAGCTAGCATCTTGCAAAGTGCTGAATCCAAAGCATATTTTCCTTATAGTTAAAAAAGAAAAAATGGAAAAAAAAGCAAATAAAATGAGGCAAAATGTGTCCCCAAGTAAAATTAGCAAAGCTTTAATTTCACAACCGGTCCAACCTTGAATTTGCATTGACCTTCTCATAAGTACTTCGATGCAAGGTCACTGTTTTAGGGGCAAGCCACACTAGTGTTGCATCTTACAATTTCACACCATTTGCATTTCCTACACCCTTTACCTATAGAAAACCATTACCCTTCACACTCTTGAGTATGATGAAGTGACATTCAATCAGGTACTAATGAGTGATGCTGGTGTCAAGCCTGCTATGGTGTTTTACGTTCTTTGTCGACGTCTCTTGGGCCACTCTTCCAGATGTCAACAAAGAGGGGCCAATCAAACACCACCAAATTTGGGCTCCTGGGTCTCAACTGCAGATTTGGCTAAATGTCAAAGCTTGGCAATTTTTTTCTAAGTGTGGACACTATGCTCCCATTGTTGGGACTACACTTTAGAGTGTAGTCAGTGTAGTTGACACTAACAATCTAGATTTGCAAAATTTTTCTAAGTGTCAACAGCAACTACAAATTTTTCTAAGTGTCCTAACTATGTTCACCCTACCAGGACTACACTCCAAAGCGTAGTTAGCATAGTCAACCTTGGAATGACTAGTTTTGCAAATTTTCATAAGTGTCAAGCTAGAAGCTATCAAGTTGGCTTGGGATGAAAGAAACAGTTTGGCAGATTTTTTACTCCTAAGCCTACACTCCAGAGTGTAGTTAGCGTAGTCTAAATGATTACATCATCTTTGCTAGATTTTTCTAAGTGTCAAGGCTACACTCTGACCTTCAGACTACACTCTAGAGTGTAGTTAATGTAGCCTACACTGAGCCTCATTTTCTGGCAAGATTTTCCTAACTCCTAGGACTATGCTCTAGAGCGTAGTCAATGTAGTCTACCAGAACTGCCTCCAATGGCCTCCAGAACTCATCACGACCTTGCATCTCAACCCCAACATTCCTTCAGCAAGCAAGATCAACAAGTTTTATCTCTTTTGCACCCCCCATTTGCCCCTACACGGTACCTATGCTCGACACCACTTGAGAGAGTGGATAGCATAGTCTCAGAGTGTAGTCTCTAAAACTACACTATTTTGCATAATTTTAAAGTACATTGTAGTCTATTTGGCATTCACACATGTATTCTTGGTAGCGTAGTCATAGTCTGGTAGTTTCACAGGGTCCATTGAAGCACACCAGTAGAACACCATCTTACTTCAGTGGAAACATAGCTATGGCTAGCGTAGTCCCAACTACCTCTTTGTCACGTGGCATCTAATTCGTGATTCACACTAAACCTAGGCCTATAAATACCCTAGTGTTTCACATTTTAGGGGTTGGTAAATTTGAACATTGGCATTCTTGGAACTCTTACACCTGAGCGCACTTGGCGTTTTGGCAATTTTAGAACACCGTAGCATTGTTGTACACTACATAGTGCACTGTACACCACCGCAACTCATAAGACACCATGGCAACCAACCCGATAAGCTTAGACTCCATGACAGACGTAAGTTCCTCATAGCCAAACACCCTGAGACAGTGACTACACTACCTACTATGTCTGTTTGTACACTGCGTACCTTCTAAACTTTTCTTTATAGTTGACTATGCTCCCCCCTTGTTAAGGGTTGTGCTTCTCTTTCTTGCTCACATTCTGTGCATTTTTTGCATTTTCTCTAGCATTTTAGCACTCTACTCACATTTTTCATTGTTTAAGCACATATTCGCACCTTTGCACCCCCATTTTTGCATTTGAAACTTTTACTACGCTCACATTTGTGAGCACCGCAGATATCGCAAATGTCGTGCAAACCCATAACATTCATTTCGTCGTAACACCCATAAGTCCTAGTTTGATCAACAAGACCATCTTGGGCACTCTGCCTCCATTCCCAGTAGGCCCTCATGAGGAATTAGGGTCAAGGCTATGCCACTATGGACCTCTCAAAGTCCCATTCCACCCTCCAACATTTTTGATCATTACAATTTTTTGGCACTAGAAGAAGGACCTTCGTCATTTCCTTCTTTGGCCATCCCTTAGTTGTTTCCTTGCATGCTCTTTGCACCTTGTGTGGAGTTGTTCCCATCATCGGTTCCCCTAGAACCCTACTTGACAACATCAATGTTTACACTTAGCCAAATTCTAGGTGCTCAATAAAACATAGCTAGCTCTAGCATAATGAGTGTAGTCAACTTTGAGCATAGTCCCAAATTTAGTCATTTTTTTCAACAACTTATACTTAACCATTTTTCTATGCATTCCAAAGTTAGCCATTTTTCTATGTTTTTATACTTAATTATTTTTCTACACTTTCGCACTATCTTTTGCATTAGAAATCCTTTGCATTTCTCTCTTGCACCATGAATACCAAGTAGCCTTCAACCTTCACTTTGAGCGCAACTATTGTCTAGCTTGCTCAATGACAAATCTAGATTGACCTTCTTGAGGCTGGGGGCCTTGTCCTGACATAGAGGTAATCTTTCCAGCAATGCAACCTGCCTCCCAAGGTCATGGTGCTCAACGATGAGCAATATAACTTCATTTGTACAAAACCTCAGGCGAGTTTGCCCTTAGACCACCAAGAAATTGATGTCAAATGTAATTATGAGCTCATGCATCATAATGGGACGGAATGGTTCCCTTTTGATTTTGACTTTATCCTGCTCATAGAAGACTACCAATGGATGCTGGATAACCTCGTCTACAACATGGGCCATGAGGTAGGGATAGACTATGAGGGGCCCCTTCAGGAGGAGTTGGATGAGTTTGAGGCTTAGTTCAAGCATGATAATCCATTCCATGCCTCATTCCAATAGATAGCCTCTACTTTTGTTCCTCCATAGTCTCGCAGCCTGGTGTCGCTACCCAAGTTAACACATGTAGTGGCAACTCACCAATTACAGCAAATGCACCAAGATGTTGCTTTACCTTTTAGCTTTTCCTTAAGTGTGCCCTTAACCATCCCTATGTGGCCTATCCAACCTGTTTAGTCCATTTAGCCTGTTCAGGTTGTCCAGCCTTTCGTAGCAACAACTATTGCGCTTATGTGATCCTATGTGCATGTCATGCATGTTCCTCCCCCACCGTATGCAACTTAGGCATTGTTCTTCTCACTTATCGTGTCAGCATCCTTTACGATGGCCTAGCCCACAAACCTGTGGTGGGGCCCAAGTGCTGTTTACATGGCACAGCCCATGCAGCAAGCATTGCATGTGATCACATAGCCCAAAGTTAGGTCGTGGGCCAGCTAACAACCATAGTGGGCAGCACAACCCACATAGCCCGCCATTGCAACCACACTTGGCATGGATCAAGAATTCTAGCTAATCCAATGCCTTACTGAAGAGGTCAAGTGGCTCAAGGCCACCTCCTCTGAAACAATCCATGTGATGGACTTTTGCTAAGATGATCCAGTTAATTCTGTAGTTCCACCACTAGCATTGCTTACTGAGGTCCCACTCCCACAATTCACCAAATACAATGGTGAAGGAGACCCTAACGCTCATCTGGTGGTCTTCCCATTAGAATGCCTCTTGTTGCAAGCATGACCAAACACCATCATCTACGTGTTTGTCATGTCCCTGACTGGCAAGGCATTAGATTGGTACTGTGCACTCCCCAAGGCCTCCATCACTTCTTTAGAGAAATTTCTCACCCAATTTGTTACATGCTTTAAGTACAACTTGAAGCCTAAGGTGACCTTGGATCAACTGATGCAAGTTAGGCAAGGCTACTTAGAGCCAGCACAAAAATTCATCCAATGGTGGAGCACATTACTTAACAAGATCCATGAGCCAATCGCAAAAACTCACTTGTTGGCCATCTTCAAAGGCATAGTGAATGACTTCATCAAGTCAAAATTGTATTACCTTGCCTCGTAATTTCTTAAGCCAAGCTTTTTCTTAGACCAAGAGCATTCAAGATGAGGCGGAGCCTAGCAAGGATCTAGCATACGTGACCTACAACAATTTACATGTGAAGAAGGAGAAAGACAAGGACAAAGGTAAGCCAACAATCACAACCATTGCAATATTGGTCAACGAGGCTAAGCCAGTCAATGCCAAACCAATGGCCAAGCCACCCAAGGCTCCGACCAATAACAACAAGGTGGTTGATCCTAACATAGCAGCAACAACCAGTCTGCATTGTCGACGACCATGACACCAGCTACCACAAGGCCTAACTTTGAGCGCAAGGATCGCCTGAAGTTACCCATCAAGCGGTTAGAGCTGTTGGACCAACTACTTCATACTAGACACATCCAGCATAAGAAAATGTCCAAGGATGCTCGCAAGTAGCATGATTGATACTACAAGCTCCTCAGAAATCCTTCAGCGGCACTACCTACCAAGCCTTCGATCCCTAAGCAGTTTAGATTGGACCATTTTTGCTAGTATCACCAATTGCAAGGTCACAATACAGAATTTTGCATGGCCTTGCAGGATGATATATAATGCATAATTGACAAGGGTGAGTTGGTTCTTGATGCTACCAACCCAATGTGCCTCCAAAACCAATCAATGAGGGTTTACAAGGATCCTTTCAATGCAAGTGGTGTAGGGTACATCATCAATGCCATCAATGTTGACGATGACTCAAAATTAGCATAAAAACCATTCATGGTTCATGTGCTATCTAGCAACACTTGGGACTCCTTGACATCAACTTGTTCAAGGACTTCTTTTTTCATCAGAGCACCACCTTAAGCGCCCATAACATCCTTTATGGTTAAGGCCCCATAACATGTTGTAGTTGTAATAGCCCAAACACCCTTCATCGTAAGGGTGCTGTAACATGCAAACTCCCTACCTATTAGGAATTCAGTGGTAGGCAATGAATCAGTCCTTGCTCATCTAATACCTCATCCTGTAGCCAACACTAATAAACAATTAAGATGGTAACCCGAGAGGCCTAATGAGCACCTCATCGATCAAATGCTTAGGTAGAACTAGGAGCAAAGGGTACTAGGCCCACCAAAGCCTATCCCCTTTTCTTCTATCCCAATGGCCCAATCAACTGAAGAGGCCACCGCAACTAGCAACCAACAACAGAGCACTAAGGCTCTAAAGCAAACAAGATAGGTAAGGTCCAAATCCCCTCCATGAGAGACTCATCTCTTAGGTTGAATGGAGGAGATGAAGGCCAGTAAAAACAAAGCACCAAATAGTGGAAAAGACTTCCTTGATGCATTGGCACAAATCAAGTAGGCTTTAAAATAGAAAAACACAACACTAAGCTTGTACGACCTGATAATGACTTACTTTTCCCATCGTGAAGCATTAGTGTGTATGTTAACCTTCATTCTTGTCATAGAGGACATCTTAGCAAATGAGAAATCCATCCATGCTATGATGTTGCCTTTGCCCCTGCAGGAATCAAGTTCAATGCCCCTAGCATTTTGTCATGAGGTGATCAAGGCAGACCTTGAGAAGGGTCAAGTCATTACCGCACCGATGTTTATCACCATCCATGTAAGGAAATGCAAAATTCGTAGGGTGCACGTTGATGATGGGACAGCAACCAATGTCATCCCATACACAATCATTGACAAGCTCAATCTCACTAATCAAATTAAGCCAACAAAGACAACATATCTTAAATCCTTCAATGGATCACATGTTGTCATAAGGGGAACTATCACGATAGCCTTTGTGACAATGGAGCAATTCCCCACCATCGCTGAATTCATAGTGGTTGAGGAGATGCTAGGCTTCAACCTGATCTTGGGTAGTCTCTGGTTAGCCTAGCTATGGGTCGTCTCCTCCCTAATCCATCAGGAAATCCACCTTCCATATGAAGGTGGAGACTTTATCATACATGGTGATAATACAACCCCTTTGACTATTAGCAACATCAATGTTGAATAGGGGTCAAAGGTGGAGTTCCCTAATGACATGCCTCCTACGAAAGCTGAAGGTAAAAAATGTGAAGCAAACCAACTCAAAGAGCCAATGGAAATCTTTGACCTTTCAAAAGACACTTTGTGGGTAGAATTGCCCTTCAACATAGCTAACGAAGGTCAAGGCAAGTACTATATTGTACCCTCCAGGCCCTACACGCCCCCTAACCCAAACTGAATTAGGAAACAATTGTGCAACTAAGGCATCCCCTTGGTCCAATAAGTGTTGGGTGCGTACCTACCCCACTTATGCACATTTTGCATATTTACATTTTTTTTGCATTTTACGTTAGCTTGGTTGTTCACATTTTTGCATTATTTCCTTCTTCATGTGTTTATTTCCTCTATTTGTGCATTTTTGCTATGTTTACATTTTCTCTTCGTTACTTTTTAGCAGTTCGTGTATACATAAAAATGTCAAAATACATAAACATACGTGACCTGCCATGGCCTTAAACTAGCATCTTATGGCCTGAAAAGGCCTTAAACTACTACGTGGCCCACGACACTGGTAATCAAATCTCCCTTAGGTGTATGGCCCAAAAAGGCCTTAAACTACTACACAGCCCACCATGGCCTAAAACTGGCAAAGCTTTTCCATTACCACATGTTCCGAAATGGCCTAAAGCTATGACTAGGGCCCAGAATGGCCTAAAACTATCAAAATGTTGTCTGCACATGCAACCCAAAATGGCCTAAAACTAGCAATTGCTATAACCTAATTGCATCAACTCATCACAACATTAACATTAAACGTAACAAAGAAATACAAAAGTCTACTCATCGTACACTCCATGTAGCAAAAATCCACTACATCTCATTACACTGAAAGAATACAAAAATGCCCAATGACAAGGCTACATCAGGATCTACTTAACCAGTGGTGCTAGGTAGGGGTGGAGCCTCCTCTTCTTTCGCTATGTCACTGGGGCCTTCAACATCATCTAGTGCCTGTCAACAACAACAACAATAACAAAAATGAAAAACTATAAGCAAATGTACAATATACAACTGACAAAAAAATCATAAAAAAGCAACATAAATATCTAACTTGAGAGTGTCCTACATCAGTCATGTCTGAAGGTATGCTATCAAGGCCCTCCTCCAAGCATTGGAGGATCTTAACCTATGATAGCCACATCCAGTCCTCCTAGCCGAAGTTAACATCCACAAGAATCTTGTCTTCATCCATGGTAGTCCATGCAATCAACTACATAGAAAAGGTGGCAAATGAAGCCTCCCCTAAGGGCATGACAATCTCCCTCTCCAGAGACCCACTAACCACTATGTGATGAGCGAATATGTCAAAAGCCCAACCCTGACCAATAGCCTCAATGAACAACTCAAGGTGGCAAGCTTCGATGGACTCTTCTTTGAGTTACTATAGATATGCATCTCACTCATGCTTGTAGTGGCATTTTTTGTCCTTTTATGTGTGCCCCCACTTGCACACCTTAGCACTAAAGCTTTTCCACTCTTGTCCCTTTTGGATAAATAGATCCATTTGTAGCCTCTACTCGATGATCTCCCAAGTAGCCTCATTCTTGTCCTAGATAGTTGACTAGTACCTAGCATAATCAATCTCTATAGTCCACCAGGTACTGTCTCCCCATACTCGAGCTGACAAGAAATCATATCAAGACTAGAGGTCCTCGATCCTCATGTTCTGGCTTGCTATTGTCTATTAAAGCTCATGCACGCATTCTCACAAGTGCTAGTTCAAGTGCCTGTAGGTCCATAATGCTTTCACATAGGAAAGCATGTACTTGCTCATCGCCTCGTACAGACAACGAGGTACTTGCTCCACTTCAGGAGGGTATTCAGGGATGACATCCACCTTAACCACCTAATTCAGATCCCAACAAAGCTTAGAACCTATTAGCATGCAACAAGCAAATCAACATTAGCCATAGACTAAGCATAAAATCAATAAAGCAACATAAGCAAAAATAACATCATATGCATACTAAGCTTAGGATCTACTTGTTGTATGTGGTCCACCATGTCTTTAACAATGCCTTCCATGAAGGAAAATTTATCTGGCATCTCTGCCCATGTCTTCATGCGGTGGGCATGCACAGGTGGTGGATTGCTGACAAGAACATCCAAGGCTATAACCCAACATGATGCAATACGTAGCAACATCAAAATAGTCAAAGATGTAAGAAAAAAAGAGCAAAATTAATGACAACTTAAAGTGTTTATCTAACAAGCCCTTAGTTGTGAGTGTATAGGGATCTCCTAGCTACACACCATCAAAGAGGCTGGCAAAATCACCCTCATCAGGGTGGAACAGCCCCCCTACATCAAATTGCAAAAAGGTTACTATGGCCTCATGTAGCTCCTCTCAGTGTGCCTCCTCCTTAGCTTGAGGAGGGGCCATCTCTACCGTTGTCACTACCATTGCTTCGACAGCCCTCTCACCTAAATC
The DNA here is from genome assembly GCA_015680685.1 of Gnetum montanum. Classification (NCBI taxonomy): domain Eukaryota; kingdom Viridiplantae; phylum Streptophyta; class Gnetopsida; order Gnetales; family Gnetaceae; genus Gnetum; species Gnetum montanum. Next base: position 113,581 of record MNCI01004632.1, read on the forward strand.
ACAAACATAATAAGTTAGCATTATCATAGCATAACAGAAAAACATAAAAATTATAAACATAAAAAATACATAAAACTAATGCATCTAGGATACATATTAACCTACAACAATTGTCCACAAAGTGGGTATCTTGAGGTTGATCTTCTTGGTGCCTACTTGTCCAACTGTAGGGGGAGCCTCCTCTACTAGGCGTGGCCTCTTGATTTTTGCCTTGGAAGGCCTCACCATTTCTACAATATAATGGTTGGCCTTGTTCGCATCCCCAATAATAACTAGGGGACACTCACCTACACTGTCATGAGAATAATGTGACTATGACCTCCCTAGATGGCCTTTGGTCATACCTAAGTATGACTCATCAATCCCCTTTGGGGGGTCCTACATGTGAATGGTTGTGAACAGGTGCCTAACCCAAGGCTTTGATAGCTACTCACAATCTTGCACTACCCACTGCCCACTATCTTGAACCACCAAAAATTCTACGAACCTTCGTAGATACGTTGCAAAAAACACAAAGTGCACATGAGACCTTGCCTGGAGGCTGTAGCGAAGTTTGGTGATCTTTGCTTGTAGTCCAGTGGCAAGGAAGGAGGCCTAGTTGAACATTGTGCCCTCTTCCAGTACCTCCCTCACCACCCATGCTTACTCCACCCTAAGGATCTTCTCCTAAAAGAGCAACTTCTGAAAGGCATGGGCATGAAAAAGAGGGTAGAGCTCCCAAACCTCAGGCACATGCACATCTCTAATCATGATGCCTCTGTGAGATCAAGTGGTTTCCAACCACTTCTCAATCTCTCCTTTGTAGTCCACCTATCTACTGGCCTTTTCAATGACCAACAAGCCCTCATAGGGGAGGCCAAAGAGGTTAGTAAAGAAAGCATTACTAAGATGCAAAACCATCCTCACTCTGTGCACACGAGTGACAAAGCAGCAAGCATCGTTGCTGGAGGAGTTTATATTGATGACCATTTGGACCACTAGAATGCTTGGGCTAAGGGCCAAAAAAAGTTCTATCAACTCAGCACGTGTGAGTTGGCTAGTCAATACCTCTGAGGCCTAATGGCATAACTAATGCTACGTCCCCTCTACATCACCATACTTCATGATGAGGGTGGCCTCACTGCAACCTGTGGTGACCACTGTCACCTCTCCTGAAGTAACTACAGCTGTAACATAGGCAAAACAATGTTAAAATCAAGCAAGGGCAAATCAACAAGTGCATGTGAGCAAGCACAAAAGAAAAACAACAAGTGCTTACACAGAAAAAATGGTGTGTGAGATGGAGATGGTGATGCAACTGCCTCCTTGAAGTTGGGCTCACCACTAGCCCACTCTTCATCAAGCCAATCATAGGTCCCGCATCATTCAAATGCCTTCGGGTACCAAGTAGGATAATTCTTTAGGTCCTCTCCCACCTACTTAATTATAGCCTCCCAAAAATTTAGACTAGAGGACAACACCTCTAGGTTACTGTAGCTCAAAGCAAGAGCCTCTAGCTCATCATGGAGCCCCTAATCATCAACTTTGAATCTGGCATCAAGCGTGAGCAATCAGTAGTTAGCAAACTTATCATGGGCCAATAGCAAGAAACATAATGCAAAATCATAAGGGCACTTACCCTTTAATGCAGTATACGGTTCCAGGTGGGTTCTAAAACAGAGCATGCACGCATAGAGCAACGAAGAGGGTGTTGCTCTTATTATAATAAGAGAACTCTTGCATTCCCCAGATTCTAGATAAGGAATGAATGCCCCTACGACCTCACCTCGAACCACCTGCCCTATCATCACTAGTCATGGGCTCATCGGACATGAACCTCAATATGTCTTGGTTGGCCCTGGGTAGCAATGTCTCAGTGATAGCACCCACACCCTCCACTACTAACTGTGACCACATAATCACACTGCAATGTTGTAAAAAGAATGCCAAGAAGTGGAATGCCCCAAGATGAAACCATACCACCCAACAACCCACCTTCATATCTGGTGCAGGCATCTTGGGCACAGGCTTGCTTATGTACAAAGAATGTCGACAAGCTCCATGATGACTAAGATGGGCTTTAGTAACACTCTGCAATCGCAAGGCAATAAATGTAGCGTTAGTATACAATAGATGCATTTTGGCAAAAATACATTAATTTACACTAGCAAAAATCAACATGAAATAGCATAACTTAGAAAAAACATCCTAGGGCGCCCTGGGCCCCATGGGTATAGGATGTTAACATACACATTTGCTACGCCTGGTACTCACTAGCATAAAGCATGTTTCTGTAGTGTTAGCATTTTTTTTTTGCATGTGGGCACATCTAGCATTACAATTTGCACATTCAACAATTTCACATTAGCATCTTGCATTTTCAGGTTTAATGCTCTAGTATAGAATTTTTGAAAATTTTTCTAACTCTAGGCTACCTTTGGGAGCATAGTCCAAAGATTCAAATTTTTTTCTAACTTTAGAACCACCGACTATGCTTTGACTACTACATAGTTTGGTCCCAAACAAGAGAGCAAAAAATCTAATTACTAGCTATGCTCCTAGGAAGCATAACCCTAAAAATTTAAAAATTTCAAAAGAAAAATTTTAATTACTGGCTATGCTCCCAAGGATGGGACCTCATTGAAGGGGCAACACCACATAAATGGGACCTTGTCAATGGGGGCCTGTCAACATGACACTTTGACACTCATCAACGATCTTGCAAATCCTCAAGAATTGCTTTAGAGAATTTGTCTTGACTTGAAATATGAAAACTATAAGTGTATGTAATGAATTGACACAAGACTTCTACTTCTAAGAGTAACAAATCACATTTACATAATAACATTGAGTAAGGTGTTTGTATATTTACCTTTAACTCATTAAGAAGAAAATCTGTTTGTCCTATTTCAATATAATTTCCAAAGTTTAGCTTTAAATCCTTGCACTAGTTGTCAAAAGTATGCAGAGCCTTGAAACCTCCTCCTATTTTTTCTCTAATGCACTTTCTCTACATGTAATTGTTCATATAAATGAGATCCAAATACTTAAAAGAATCTAATATTTGTATATTAGTACCTTCAAAATGGAACTTATAATAGTTATTTCTAATATAGATCATCAATTTGGTTTCATCTACATTCACATGAATACTAGATGAACAACAATAATTTTCTAAAATTTGCAACATATTATGCATATTTTTTGTAGTAGTGGAGGCTAAGACAACATCATTGATGAGCAATGGAGCAATCCAATACCCAACCATACAAGTTACAAATGTTCACACGTAACCCAATCGTAATCCATGGATGGTCAATGTTGATATGCTAGTAATTGAATTAAGCTCACAATTGTTGTCTTCCCACTTCAAGCTAGTAAAGTCTAAGTGTATAGTTTAGCTTGTATTGAGACATATGATAAGTGATGTTGATCGACCACTAATGCTCTTAGTCGTAAACATGGTGAAAAATATTGAAGTCTAAGTAGCTAAGAAGATAATAATCTATTCTAGCCTATTGCAATGAATAATCATTCCTGATTTACTAGACATGTCTTGGGCTCATGTAATCATCATTGGGATTACCAAGTATCACATTACTGGGCGAACCAAGTGATAATAGTACTAGGATTACTAAATGATAACACTTACCACTCGAAGTCATTCATATCCATTTTGCTTACTATTAACAAGTAAAAATAAAGTGCTTGGGGAAAGTAAGGTATTGAGCTAGTAAAGTAGTAAACATTATGCTAAGTGAAAACAGTAAACTAAGAGAATGCTACAATGGTGGGAAATAGCTCGATCTTTATTTCCATTCACAACCTATGCCTAAGTACCAACTATTCAAACAAAGATTCCATTCACTATGACACACCACATTGTGGGCATTCATTGTCACTAAGTCTAAGCTACGAAATCAAACTATAAGAGTCTAGTTACCATGTGAATGAAAATTATGTGGATTGTGCACCCAAGTGTCATATTTATAGGAATGCTCACATCCTAAGACATTGTATCAACGATGACACATCATATGTCGTGACATCATATGAATGACATTGTTGGTACGATGTCATTGTGACAATGTTGTTTTGTATGAATAGTTGACTTTATCATACCCCCATGATTGACTGGAAACTCATCCTTGATTTAAAATAAAATGAGAATAGAATCCCTTACAAAATTAGGAGTTAGATTCGACAAAACATGACAAACTACCATTTACATGACTTTGAATGCTATAGTGGTGTTTGTACAAAATTGACACAATTTTATGACAAAACAAACAACAAAAATGGAAGTGACTCGATGTAGGTCAAGTTCTCGGGAATGGTGGCTCCTCCATCAATTGCTTCCCTTTATCATCAAGCTTCTTAAATTGATATCTATTTAGTAGCACTTGAAGATTTTCCTCCTTAATTCTGGGATCGTGTATTATCCATTCTTGTTGGGAAACATGTGATAGGGCCAATACATCCCATGGACATGGTAGCTATGGGAACATTTGATTTTCTTTAACATACCATGCTACAAACTGTTGTCTTTCCTCTTTGAATGCTCTAGCCATTTTCCGTAGTTCTTGATAATTTGACATTCTCCTAGCTAGGTTAGCTACAACATCTTTCTAGCCCTAATAGCTAGCCTTAACCACTTCTAGTTCTAAGTTTTTGCCCTAATTTGTAGACTTCATTCTTAGCATGCTCCACCATGGTATTTGTCATGACCAACTTTTTTTTGGTGGCTATCAAATCAGATTGAATTGCAGTGATATCACTTAGGATATCAAAGAGATTTTGCATAACTTGCCTGGTCTACAGTAGTCTGTCAAGTACATCTTCATGATCAACATAAATCATTAAGGAATTAGAAAGCATTTAAGTGTCTCTTACTCTTGAAAGATTACTTGGTGACACAACAAGGATGTTAGAAGACTTCTTAATGTGATTAGTGATCACTTTTGTGACTCCCACTACATCCTAATGCTACATTACCACTACTATGGCTCCATCTTCCATTTCTAACATCACTTGGAATAATGTAGCATTCCTAGAAATCTACTATGACCAATCCCCTCCTTCTAATTACAATGATATTTGCCCGCTAGCAGGATCTATTGAGATGGTGGGCCTAATTTCATTGTCTATCACCTTATAAAGATTAGTCCCCTCATGTGTTCCCTAGCTCATAATATCTACAATTTTTTTGCGGATGAATCATTGATGGCCTATAATCCTATGGCAGTCATGGTGGAAGTGGTTGTTGTTGTTGTTGGCTACTAGGTCTTGCTTGTTGCTACTATCTAGTGGCTTGAATGGTGTCATCAAGAGTTGAGCTAGTTTCTCCCTTAATGCCTACCTATTTCTCCAATTAATCTTTCTTCAACATCATGGTTTTTGACATTTCAGCATATGATGCATTTGGAGCCTTTCTCAAAACATCATTAGTGTAACCCAAAATACCTACTTGCTTGAATAGGGAGGGGAATGATAGTGTAGGCTTCCCCACCTTCTTTTCTTTAAACCACCTTTGTATTTCAAGGAAGTACAAATGGACAATTTTTGCATTGAATTTCCCCATCAGAATGGCACTTCCTCTAGTTGCATAAGTAGATATTCTATTGAGTCTCTTAGTTGGGAACAAGTGGTAGGTACCAATCTTACTATATTCCTTGTCTTTCTTTGCCATAGGCTCTATGTAGGCACAATCTCTTCATATCAATGTCAAACCTTGTTGATGTATGTGTAACATTAGCCCCTACGTTTGGAAAATTAAGGGCTTTGGCTATCACCTCCATTGAGTATGATACAAAAATTCCCTCTCTATCTTCATTGTTGCATCATCTTGTTTATTCTTCGAAAATTCGAGGGTCTCTCCTAAGTACCAGTATCCACTCATTGTCAAGGTGGGCCACAAGGAAGATTATTAGAGTTGGGTCTTGATAGCATTTGGGGCAAACTCCATCAATGGACCAAAATTAAGTTCCACAATAATTGTGGACATGATAGACTTCTTTTCAATGGCTTGGAGGCATTTAGGTGACAATGTAGGTGCTATCCTTGCTCTAGTACTTGTGGTGCCTCAACCTCTGCTTGGGCAAACTGCTTGGTAGTGGGTAATTGTTGATGGATGATAAAGAACTGAGCTTCCTACTCCACTAGTGGAGTTTGTCCTCCAATACGGCCTCTTCCTCATTTGACTTCTTGTTGTGAGGGCCCTCCTTTTGGTATCCGTTTTGGAATGTTCCCACTTGGTTTTTCACTTTTCTATCTAAGCATAATGATGAAAAGTTTATTCTTATGTTTATTAGGAAAATAATATCATTACAACCATGGTAAGAACCTCTTACTATTGCAATGAGTGGATGGATGTTGTCGTCACATTATACAAATAATCAGTGACTTGATATTATAGAGAAATGTTCACCTAATTGGACTACAGCTTGCCTTATTCTTAGTGTTTTATTAATAATTCACAAACATATGTACAAGTAAAATGAAAACAAGGTATGAAAAATTGTAAAAGATAATAAGAATGGAAAATAATGAAAAATCATCAAAGAATTGGAAAAAGTTAAAGAATTAAGAAATTAGCAAAAAGCTGAAAATTATAAAAGAATGGAAAAAAATGTATCAAGAAAATAGAAAAGTAAAAAATATGAAAGAAAACTCAATAAGGTACCTACATGTCCCATTAGACACCCCCATGACTAGGGTCAAGATCAGTCAATCAAAATAATAAATAAGTTGAGGACATTTGGACAAGTTGGTTGGAATCTTTAGTGGAATTGGGATATTGGTGAAATGGTTTAACCTACTAGATATTGACTATTATAAGCTTATGTGGGTTGGATGGGTGATGAATATGCATGGCACCTAAAGGGTAAGTGGCTTGAACAATATAGGGTCTCTCCCAAAGTGTTTGAAACTTAGTCTTTCATTGAACCTCAGTGGGGCCATAGTAGAGGACCCTGTTGCCTAGCTATATTAACACTTGCCTAACCCAAGCATCATGCCTCTATCTATAGTAGAGCTTATTGATCTCATTGCTCATGAGTGCTACTAACCTATTCTCTTCTAATAGATTGAGATTCATTAGGTACTCTTGTTGGGCAAAGCTAAAGTTTAGGTCAAGTTGGCTGGCAGAAGCTAGAGTTTGAAGCTCTACCTAAATTGGTAATGTAGGTAGCTTACCACATACTAGCTCATAGGGTGAATAACTGATAGGTAATTTCCAAGTTGTTCTATAAGCCCATAGAGTATTATTCAACTTAGTGCTCCAATCCTTCCTAAATTTACTAACTATCATAGTCAATATTATAGTGATCTCATGGTTAGTCACTTTAGCTTGACCATTAGCTTAGGGATGATATGGTGTGGTCAACTTATGGTTGACCCCAAGCTATTGCATGATCTTTTTGAAAGTAGAACTAGTGAAGTGAGTTCCATTATCAAAGATGAGCATTCATGGCACTCCAAACTGGTTCACCACATGTTGCTGAAAAAACTTGGTAGCTATTTTTACTGTACAATCTTTTACTACTACTACCGTTGCCCACTTGGTGTAGTAATCCATGGTTACAATTATATAGGCTTTCCCATTTGGTGTAGGATGCCGTACAATTACAATCACCACACTGTGGGAATACACTGGAAAATAATTCTATCTCTGGAGGGGTAAAACTGCCAAAGTTTCGCTAAGGGACTAAAAACTAGATGCCTAAACTCATCTATCCACCTCTTATTTATAGATGAGGAGATAGGCTGCAATATCGCGTATGCGATATCGTGGTCGCCCCAAATGATGACTCATCATACCCCCACGACTAAATGAAAACTCATCCTCGAGTTACAGTGATTACACAGTGGATAGGTATGGGATTATTAGATGGGGAAAATGGGATTATGCCGTAGTGTGAAATGAAAACAAAACAAAGACACAACACATAGAATGTGCTACAACTACAAAAATTTTGGAACTCATGTAGTTCCAGATGGCAGTGGCTCCTCCATTGGTGCTTTTCCTTTGTCTTGTGCTCTAGGGTTTGAGGCTTGATGGTGCTGAAGTATGGCCTCAAGCTTCTCCTCTTCGGTCCGAGGGTCTTGTGCCATCCATGTTAATGTTCCAATGTTTGACAGAGTAGGCACTTCCCATGGACAGGGTAGTTGTAGAAACATTTGATTAGCCTTGACATACCAAGCTACAAATACCCGTCGTTCCTCCTCATAGGCTTTGGCTTTATCCTTGTACTCTTGAAAATCTGCTAGCCATTAAGCCAAATCTACTGCGACACCCTTTTGGCCTTGGTAGCTTGCTTTCACCAACTCAAGTTCAGAATTTGCAATTTCTAGTTTTTCCAACAGCTTCTTGTGTTCTGCAAGTTCTGCTTCATATTTAGCATAGGTGGTTGCTACCTGTTGCTTGAGCTCTGTCCTCGGGTGCCCTACTGTTAACATGGCAAGGTTGGCATACCGTAGGTTTGCCAACTCCATGTATTCTGTTAGAACCTGAATCTACAGGTCCCAGCTCTTAACTTCGACTTGGTGGGTGAAGGCATATGTGTCCAATATGGCCCGCCAGTCAGTGTGTTGAGCACTGATAGCATTGATGTGGACCTTGGCGATATGGATCTCCTTTTCCAAGATCTACTTATACATCCCCACCTGAGCTTGAAAGTGCTCCTTCAGCTTCTCATGTCATTTAGCCTCATTTTGCCAAGCGCTTATTTCAATAGCTTTCTTTTGACGAATTGTGCATACCTCCTCCATTGAGAGGGTTCAGTTCTCCCTGGCTAAAAGACTTATGTCTTGGTTGACCTGGATGAATTATTCTCACAATTGATGAAAGTGTTCCTCGAGAACATTCTTTTGCTTTTCCACGATGTTCAACCGAAGGTTGTCGGCAGCAAGCTGTTTATTTTCTTCTTGTAAGACATTGAGTGCCTTAAAATGTACATGAGTTTGTGCTTGTGCAGCCGAGGCATCCCTAACAGCCTTCTCTTTTTCATTAGCCACCTTTTTATTCTCCGCTATTAGCTTGGTTAGTTGCTCAGTTCTAAAATTATCTAGCTAGTCTACAGGAACAAATTGCAGAGGGTCCCACTGTGCTACTTGTAGGGCCACAAGCTGCTCTTGTAGTTTCTGCACCTCCACTTCAGCATGCTTGACTCTCACTTTTGTTAAGACCAACTTCCCCTTTGTGGAAATTAGATCTTACTGAATTGCTGTAACATCCTAAGGGATGTTAAACAGGGACATCATTATTTGCCCTATTTGGAAAAATCAATCAAGCACATCCTCATATTCCATAGGAGTCATTAAGGTTCTGGCCAAAGTTTGAGCATCCCGTGTTCCTGTGAAATCTACCGATGGCACAATAGGTATGTTGAAGGATTCTTTGATGTGGTTAATGACCACTTCTACAGCTCTTGTGGCATTTTGGTGTTGCATGACCACCATAGTGGCCCCTTCACCAATTTCTAACTGCACCTGGAAAGATGTCATGTTTCCTAAGATCTTTTGTGACCACCTACTTTCCCCTCCTCCTGTGTGAATAGACATTTCACCCCTTGTACGATTCAAAGAAACAATGGGCTGAATGACATCATCGATGATGTGGAAGAGGTTTGCATCATCACGACTTCTCCAACTGACCATCTTAGCAATGGCCTTGAGATGGCTCATCGACGGTCTGTAGTCTTCCAGCGGTGGCAGCTAAACTTGGCCTATGCTAGGGCCTACTTCCTATTGTTGGCTGGGACTCGTGCTTGGAGGTTGGTTGGGTCCTGCAAGTTGAGTTGCAGTTGGTCCAACCATTTTTTCTTCTTCTTATTCTGGTCCCAACTCCTTGCCAATGCTTTTCCTTGGAGCTAGCGCCTTTAGCAATTCAGCATATGAAGCACTCTAGGCTTTTCAGAGGACATCATTGGTGTACCTCTGAATACCAGCATGTTGGAAAATCTTTTTGATAAGACAAGGGAAAGGCAGTGCCATCTTCCCTGTCTTTCGTTCCTCGAACCACCTCAGGATCTCTATTAATTATAGATGGGGCAAGTTAGCGTTAACCTTTTCCATCAGCATTACGCATCCTCTAGTCGCTTACGTTGATATTCTTTTCAAGCCCTTCGTGGGGAAGAGGTGATATGTTCCAATTTTAAAGTAAGTTCTCTCTTCCATCATCAACTCACCAAATGTTTTATCTCTACCATAAGCCCTTTCCAACCAATCCCGTCACACATCGGGGTCTGAACAGGTGGATAAATAAGCAACTTTGGGCCCTATATTTGGAAGGTTTAACACTTTCGAAATGGCCTGTGCAGAGAAATCAGCTGTCACACCACAAATATTAATGGTGGTGCCTTGCTCCCTATTGTGCCAAAATTGGTACGTCTCTCCTAGGTACCAAGCACTGCTTTTAGGGAGGATAGGCCATAATGGGGATCCTTTGAGGTGATCCCTAACGGCCTCAGGAGCAAACTCTACAAAAGATTCGAAGTTCAATTCCACAATAACCGCAGTGAATGTGGACTTTTCATGGATGGCCTGAACACAATCTTGGGGCAACATGAGATGTTGTCCCTGTTTAGGCGCTGCAACAGCTCCTCCTTCTGCCTGCCCAGACCATACGATAGGAGGATCTTCTTGATGAATGTTGAATGATTATTCCTTCTATTCTACATGTTGTTTGGTAGGATCTTGTCTTCCATCTCTCCAAGATCATTTGTTTCCACCTTGAGAAGGACCTTCTTGTTGTCCACATTTTGGGGCCATCTGCAATCACATGAGGTCAAGCGTTAGTAAGGTTGTTTTTGAAATTACGTTATATCTTACTGCTTGCCTTAATTAATGATCTTATTTTATCTCCGTGTGATCTTGCCCGAAAGATTGTAATAATGATGTCGTGTTACTTAGGTGGTTCCCAATTTTAATTTCGCGATATGCCTAGGGGTTAAATGATTTTTGGGCATAATTATTCTAAGTGTTATAGCTAATTACCCTAGATGATGTCCTTTGGGCAATGATAAACTCCAAAAAAGTTAGGTGCTTTTCGGCAGGTGTCCCTCCCCCACGACTAAGTTGAACACTCCGGGTTCAAGCAAGTTCAGATGGAATTAAAATCAGAGTACCAGCGAGCGAGATATAGTGAGAAAAGCAAGGGTTAGTCAATCGCAAGTCGTAGAGAAAAAATTTGAAAACTCTTCTGTGTGAATGGCAAAAATGATGCTAAGTGTTGCGGGGGGTCACCTATTTATAGGTTGCAGGGACGCGATATCACATACACGATATCACGACCCTAGTGACATGAGGCACAACAAAAATATCGAATTTTTAAAGGATTTCCTTGAAATCAACGTTGTAAGCTGAGGACATTGGGCTACTATGAAGGAGTTCTATGGTAATTCTATTAATTCAAAAGGCATAATTAATGATGATGGTGTGGATTTTATCAATAAAACCTTGGGTGGTAATAAAAAGGTTATGTGATGGTTCATGGGGACATTGAAATTCAGAGGGGTAATAGTAAGGAAAGAATGTTATGAAAAATAAGCTAAGGGTGAGAAATGGTGTGTGTGAGCTATATCATAAGTGAAGATTACAAAAGGTTACACAAGTGGATCCTCCCCAAAGTAGGTTCCAACCTATAATGCCCTTGTGTAACCACACTTAAAGTGTCCGTGGGCACTAGAAGGGTTAAATGTAATCTGCACTAATTCCACAAAACACACACATGTAATTATCACCGGGATGAGGTAAGAATTCTATGTTACACATGACACGAGCTACAATTTACACGAACAGTGAGATGAGATGAACTATAGACAGCGATTGTAGAGATTGGGACATAAGGTAACTGACCCAGGGCATAGTGAATCCTACGTGAAAAGCATGATTAAGGTGTCATTGATCCATCGTTCCAAGATTAGGACCAAGTTCATTCCTCTAATC
>MNCI01004632.1:125710-137496 GCA_015680685.1 Gnetum montanum
TACCCTCGAATAGAACCTTTTATTTGTAGAATGGATGAGTGGGTGTAGTGGGCTCACTGTCCACATAATTGACTACTCGCGACTCCATAACATAGAACACACCTCAACCAATGATCCACATGAGTGTTTTATTCATAGATGAAATTACTTACAAAAAAACGTAAAAGAACAAAAATACCAAAAAGATAAAAAGATAAAACAAAAAGTTGGAAAATGAAAAACTGGAAAACAGAAAGTTGTAAAATTAAAGAAAATAAAAAGTGTTTATTAACCCTGCTTCTTATTGGAATGGGGGATGTCCCCCATAACTAACGGTTGAGCATGGCAAGGATTAATAAATGGACGATGAGGATCCTTGCATGTTGGAAGTATTGGAAACTGGTCATACTTACCCCATCAGGGTTCACACACTTGATTATAATAAGCATAGTGGGGCAGTTTATATGATGTAGTTCCTGGATAACAAGTTAACCCACTATGATATTTGGGACCGGTAGATGGTATGCAAGGATTAGGTTGTCGCTCTCCATTCTTGTGTTCATTAGGTTGTATGGTTGTTGGAGTGTTAGTTGGTGGCCCTGATAGAGTTACATGAGGCGTTGGGTTCGAAGATAGGGGTGCACCACAGTGTGGGACTTGTGCTGAGTTGGAGGATGTAGTGGCCTCGGAATTGGGTTGTCCCTTCTTACGGTCATGTTTAAAGAAGGGACGCTTTGGATGTTGAGGAGGCTTTTCACTTTTGTTGGCAGTAGTAGCACAAGTAGCATTCAAAGGTTGTTGCTATGGTGTAGACACCTTAGGAACAGTTGGTGGCGATGTATAAGGAGGGAAAAATGAGAATGTTGAAATTGAGGAGCAGTGTAAGGCACACAAGGCAATAGTTGTGTTGGAGGCATGGGCTGATAGTATTGAGGAGAATGGTACTGTGGTGAGATAGAGTATGTTGGCCCAGTTGGGGAAACTGGATGTTGAAAAAGATAGGCATTTGGGTTCGGATGATATGAAGGGTGTCTCCAGTTTAGGGGCGGTCTCCCCCACGACTGGGATTGTTGCCACTGTGATTGAACACGGTATCTCTGTACGAACTCTGAATGTAACATATTTCCCCAATGCTCATGTAAATGTAACAGGATTGGGCACTGGCCCTTGGGGTGATCGTACAAGCATATGTTGCATTCATACGTATGATTGGTAGTTGAGCTCTTATTTTCCTTATCCCTTCTTTCCGACTGTCTAATGTTTCGCCCTGCTTCTTGGGTTGTCAAAACTCTATCTCCAATAATATCAATAAATTCTCCACTCTTTTGAAATGTCCATCCCAACATCTTATTGATCTTTGCCTTAACTTCTTCTAACGATTATTGTATCGGCAAAGATGGTTCTTTCTCCTTGTGATTGGTTGATTTCTCCTTTTTATGATCATGGACCTTTGTTAAGTTGAGATTTTGGTCTCGTTGATCTTTTTCAACATTCTCCCATCTAGCCATTTCTCCTTCTTCTTTTGCTACCCACTTAACAAGATCTTGGACTTGATGGGTTTGTAGTTCGTATAGTTGACCTTGGGCGTAACTCCCTAGGGTTTCTCTTGTTGCATCACAAAGCCCATCAATAATATGGTACATTAGCCTTTCCTCAGAAAACCCATGTCTTGGACAGTTGTTTAACAATGCGTAATATCTTTCTAAGGCCATGTCCAAGGGTTCATGTTGTGCTTGTTTCCACTCTTGGATTTGTTTCCTCAAGGCCCACACTCTTGCGTAGGTTTGATATTTTTTGTTAAAGACTTCTACCATCGTTGACCAACGTCGTATTGAATTTGGTTTTAACGATCTATACCATAATTTTTCTTGGCCAACAAGTGTCATAGGAAAGAGCTTAAGTTTTTTCCACCCGTTATCAATGTTATTCCATGTGCAGGCATCGTAGAAGGCTTGTAAATGCTGATACAGGTCTAAGTCATAGCCTCCTGAAAAAGTAGGGAAGTTGATTAAATCGAGGCTAGGTAGATGGCTCTCTTTATGATGCCTACATGAGATTCGAACAGCCTCTTGTATTTGTGTTAAGCTTGTAGTGGCCAGTAGGGGTTCATCATCATTGGGTAAGTTATGCTTTTGTGCATTGGAATGACATTGCTTTCGTTCATGTTTATAAGAAACCCCCACTTTAGGTTGTGTACTCCAATCTTCAATGTCATATAATTCATTGGTTCTCCAATGAACTTCCTTACTAGGTGTGGCATTATCGTAATCTTGTAGGAGAGGCATGGTTGTGATGTTGTGCGTGAAATTACATGTGAATTTTAATAATTATTTCTTCTTAAAAGATATATCATTAATTCCTTTACAGTGACCTTGTATGATATAACTAATCTAGATAACTAGCACCGTCCCCGGCAACGACGCCAATGATGAGTGGCGAGGTACCCCCACATTCAACCATACAAATACGAGCGTTACACGCGCAATGCGGTCGAACTCCGCAGACGGACTAGTTGTGGCATCTAGACAGTTAGCCTTAGGTGGTAGTTTGCTGTCTTCCCACCTAAACTAGTATTAGCTTTGTCACATATGATTTAGTCCANGGTTACCAAGTAGTCACACTTAAATGCTCGTAATCAAGTCGTACTCATTCCGCGTTTTAACATGAGATAAGGGAGAGAGAGATTAACTAGGAAAGCAGTAAACAATAATTAAATAATTAATTAAACTAAGTGAATGTTGTAATGATGAAGTAATCTCAATCTTTATTGCCGATCATTGCGTGTCCAAGTATGTCACACTCGAATAAAGGATGCCGTACAATTACAATCACCACACTGTGGGCATACACTAGAAAATAATTCTATCTCTGGAGGGGTAAAACTGCCAGAGTTTCGCTAAGGGACTAAAAACTAGATGCCTAAACTCATCTGTCCACCTCTTATTTATAGATGAGGAGATAGGTTGCGATATCGTGTATTCAATATCGCAACTGGGCATGCGATATCGTGTACGCGATATCACGGTCGCCCCAAATGACGACTCATTACTAAGGAACTTCCCAGACCTATTCGTTTCTGGGGAAGTGCTCCTACTTTAATATAGTAGGTAATGGTTTGTGTTGGCATGACAATTGTCATGTTTGTGGCTGATGAAGATGGAAGCTTGTTGTTTTGAAAAGGCTTAGATGTGGCTAGAGTGGAAGTAGATGTGTTCCCCATCTATCAAACCTTCTCTAGACTCATTAAGAAGAACAATCACTTTCTAGATTGTGGTTTCTACATGATTATCTTCTCTTGCATGGTTACTACCCTAGTTTCATTTTTTTATTGTGGTTGTGATGGCAACTCCCCATGCATTACATGTGGTGGCATAGATGGCAAAGGACTTGGATGTTGACTTAGTGAACCAGCTGCTTGCGAATGCATGTATGGATTCAAGTCTATCCTTGGTGGTGTAGGTTTGTGATACTTTAGTGGATAATATTGGGTAGCTTGGATTACTACATTACCTAGAGAGATTGGATGTTATCCATATGGGTCTAGTTGCCTATATGGGTATTGTTGATGCAATGGTTGCATTGCTCAAGACTAGGGTTGTTGCCACTGCTAATGATATTGCTCCTGTGGCTATGGATATGCTTCATTGGGATAATAAGCTAGTTGGAAAGTTTAATGATAGTTACCATGAGGATAAGACAGCCATTTGGGCATTTGTTTTCTGACAAATCTTAGGTTTAGTGCATATGCCCCCATTTCTTGCAAATGTGCCAGAACTAGGCAACACCCCTTGGGATGGTCATATTGGAACACAATACAACATTCTTCATCATTCGAGCTTGTTCCCAAATAGTTAAGCATTAAAGATACTCTTTCTTTTTATCCAAAGTCTCTCTTATTTTTCTTTTCCTTGAATCTGATGAGAGCCTATGCAGTCTTCTCCTCCATAATTTTGAGAGTTGTTGTGAACTTCTCATCTATTGAATCCCACATTTTTTCTACCTTTGCTATAATATCAATTATAGATTTCTGAATATGTAGTATTTTTTTTGTACTACCTCTTCCAATATTTCCTCCTCTTATGGATCACATATTTGTACATCCCTTTTTTAAATGGGTGGGTCTCTATTGTATTATTCTAATGATTCTCTCTTCTTTAATTTGTCCTCTTCCTTCATCATTTGGTTAATAAGTCTTTAGATATGATGAGTAGACATCTCTGATAATTGTCCTTAGGCATAAACCCCAAGGGCCTCTCTGGCCTTGTTTTTGAGCCCAATGATGATGTGCCTAAGTTACTCCCTTAGAGAAAATCCATGGCCTAGGTACCAATGTAAGAGTGGATAGTACCTACCCATTGCTGCATCAAGGGATTCATGGGTCCCTTACTTCCATCCTTGGATTTGTTTCCTAAGGTTTAACACTCATGAATAGGTCTGATACTTAACATTAAACAGCTCAAGCATGGTATTTCATCTCCTAATTGATTCTAGTTCTAATGATCTGTACCAGCTTTCAACCTCTTTAACAAGTATCCTAGGGAACAACTTGAGTTTCTACTAATCACTTTCGATGTTTTATAGGGCACAAGCATCATGAAACACATGAAGGTGATGTTGAGGATCAGCATTGTAACCACCCTCAAATCTAGGCATGTTGTTCAGTTCTAGCTTCTTGGTGTGGCTATCCCTTATGTGCCTAGTTAGAATATAAATAACTTCCTATATGTTGATCATACTTCGAGTTACCAATAAGGACTCTTCATTTTCATAAGGTTCGTTAGCTTTGTTGTAGTAGTGCCCCCTTTGATGCTCATACCTCTTTCTATTCTCATGTCTATCTCTATTTCTTCTCAATTCATGCTCTTCATCTTCTTCATCATAGTGCCTTGGGTGATAGTCATTTTAATCATGAGTTTGATGCCTTTTCTTGTCATGGTCTGGGTACTTGTGTCCTCTTTTGTCAAAGTACACTAACGATCCTGAGGATGAAGATGAAGTTGTGGGAATATGATGTTGGCTAGTCCTCCCTTTGTGACTCTGATATTCTTCTCTTTGGTATCTAGTAGAAGCTCTTGGCCTTGATTCCTACTTATACTTAGAGTCTTTGGCTTCTCTTTGAGGTGTCTCTGCTAAAGTAAACTGTAGTTGTGCCCTAGCAGGTTCTTCCAATTGAATAATAGGTGTTTGAGAGTTAACTTCATGATTTTGGTGGAGTTTTTATGTTATGGGCATGTTTAATCTCCATTGTAGCATCTCTCTTCACTTGTGCCTTTGTGGGTTCATAGGGTCTTGTCATGTGCTTAGTCACATGGAACCCTTCTTGTGCATGCATCAAAGTCATTCCCCTTAGAGCCATGTGAAGCATTGTGATTGTTGAGCATTGCGAAGGCAAAACAATGTTGCCCTGTAAGTGTTTGCCTCATTTGCCTATCTTGGTGAAAGATAAAGGTAAAATCAAGATAGTATGAATCATCATGAGCATATGAGATCCTTGCTTGCATTGGCATGCTCCTGTCTTCTTAATTGTTTATGTTGTCATTGCCTCTCTTTGTCTCGTTGGCAGGTGGTAATGTGTCTTTTATTGAAGCCATGGTTTTATTATGACACTTGATTGGTTAAGTGTATGTTCTATTAGAATTACTAAAGATTAGGAAGATGAACCTTCAATTTTTACTACAACAAACTTTGTGGAATCAGTTACTTAGCACACATTCACTATCCCCGACAATGGTGTCAATGATGAATAGTAGAGTAATCCAACATTCAACCATACAAGTTACGAGTGTTCACAAGCAACTTGATCATAATCTATAGATGGTCAATGTTGATATGCAAGTAATTTTATTAAGCTCGTGATTGTTGTCTTCCCACTTCAAGCTAGTAAAGTCCAAGTGTATGGTTTAGCTTGTAGTGAGGCATATGATAAGTGATGTTGATCAGCCACTAATACTCCTAGTGGTAAACATGATGAAAAATATTGAAGTCTAACAAGCTAAGAAAACAATAACCTATTCTAGCCTCTTGTGATGGATAACCATTCCTGACTTACCAAACACATCTTAGGCTCATGTAATTGTCACTAGGATTACCAAGTATCATGCTACTGGGTGAACCAAGCAATAATACTACTAGGATTACCAAACGATAACAATTAACACTCGAAATCAGTCGTATCCATTCCGCTTACTATTAACAAGTAAAAATAAAGTGCTTGGGGAAAATTAAGGTATTAAGATAGTAAAGTAGTAAACATTAAGCTAAGTAAGTAGTAAACATTATGCTAAGTGAAAATATTAAACTAGGATAATGCTATAATGGTGGGAAATAGCTTGATCTTTATTTCCATTCATAACTTATGCCCAAGTACAAACTGTTCGAACAAAGATTCCATTCACTATGACACACCACATTGTGGCCATTCACTGTTGCTAAGTCTAAGCTAGCAAATCAAACTGTGAGATTCTAGGTTACTATGTGAATGAAAGTTATGCGGATTGTGTGCCTAAGTGTTGTATTTATAAGGTTGCATACATCTTGAAACATCGTATCAACAATGACGTATCATATGTTATGATATCATATCAACAACATCGTTGATATGACATCGTTGTTAGGATGTCATTTTGTATGAAAACTTGACATTATCAATCATTTATATATAAATGAAGATTTCACTACGTAGGGTCCAATATTTATAACATGACTATCTTGTCAATTGCACAACTATTCTCGCATTTCATCAATAAATGTACCAAAGAAAGTTAGACAAGGTGGACAACCTTACTTGACTCCAATTTTGCTATGGAATTGAAATTTTTCTCTAAATTGCTATCTATAATTTCAATAATAACTTCTTCATATAATCTTTGAGTTACTGCAATCAAATTTAAAGAGAGGCCAATTTTATGCAAGTGTAACCATAGTTTTGTATAAATCATTGAATTATATACTTTTGTAAAATCAATAAAATAAATAAAAACTTTTTTACCACGCATTATTGCAAACTCCATGCAGTGTTTAAGAGTAATTGAGTGATCAATAGTGGAGTGATTTTATTTGAAACCTACTTGACATCTTACCTTGACCTGGTTACTTTTAGCCTAAGAACTAATTCTCTTCTCTAGTGGAGTGTCTAATAACTTAGCAAAAACATTACTCACAATGATCATTCAATAATTGTTTAAACTATTTTACCCCCTTTTTACATAATAAGATAGCTTTACTAGTTTTTTCAATGTTGATTTAATCCTTTTTCTATTACTAAATTTAATTTGTGCCAAATTTCTCCATGAATAACAAATCCTAGCTTCTTTAATAATTCTGCATACACATCATCTAAATTTGCAGCTTTGCTAGATGCTAGTTTTTAAATACCCTTCATGGCTTTCTCAGGAGTAAATTAGAGAGTTGCTTGATGTACAATAGTAGTAGAATTCTAATCTTGTCATGTAAATAGCTTATTGTAATATGAACAAATATCTTGAAAAAAAATAAATGATGAAAAGGTTTTATGATGATAAGATTACCAAAACTATCTAGGTTACTTTTTAATGGTGTAAGCAAAATATTCCTACTGATCCTGATAAATTTCCTTCTTTTGGCTATTGATGCGTGGCGATGTACCCCTACACCCAACCATATGAATCATTAAGTTATTCACACATGATCTAGTCGAATTCTATGGACCTATAGTTCTCCAGTGCATTAGTCCCTCTAAGAAGTGAGATGAACATTGAGAATGTTCGTTGTCTTCCCAACTACACTTATGAAGCATGAAGCTTAAGGATATGGTTTAAATGTAATTGAGGCACATGATTTTTATCATTTTATGTTTTGTAAGTTTAATCGCCTACAACAATAATGGAAGGTAGAGTAATTTAGGATCTAATTTATCTATTGCCTAGCTAGCCTAACATAAGTACCTCTCCCACTTTATTGGACACATCCTAAACACATATAGCCTTGTTAGGTTACCAAACGTTAAGCATTTCTAGGTTACCAAGTGCTACAAGTATGCTCTAGGTGGTCGTGCTTGTGTTCATTAACAACTAAAAATTAATTGCTTAATTAAAGTGCATTAAAGCAAAGTGCATGAAAATCAAGTGCATGAATACTAAATGCATCAAGGAAACATTAATCTATTCTCAATGTTGCAAAGATGATCAAAAGGATTCATTTTTATTCCTGTCACACTACTATGCTCAGGTACGTCAGTGTTCGAACAAAGATCTGCACACACTCCTTCTACAGGCACTCAAAGAATATTCTAACTCTGGAGAAAATAAATTGCAAGAGCTTTGCTACTCTATGCAAAAAACTTTGAAAAACTTAGCTAAAAGCTGACTTCAATTGTGAGCCCGAGCACTATATTTATAAGTTGGCATATACCTTGTGATATCAAATATTTGACATCATGTCTTGGGCTCCGATATCAAATATCAAAGCCTTCAATATATCTGATATCAAAGCCAGACAAAACACGATTCATTAGCTATAATCAAGCATTTATATGCCTTAACTAAACTTTGTCTATGACGTTTATTTGGATTCTTAATATTTTGCTTAGCTTCCATACAATCCTCATCAAGATATTGAACAAAAATTTATAATGCCTTCTTCTGATGAAGTTTATGCAGTTAAGACACATGATTTTGTTCTTCATAATAATGTATATGAGCGAGTTGTTATTAATATTGCATCATGATATGTGTTGTTTGGTGGGGAAAGGGGGTTTTGGGGAAGGGGAGAGGGGGGATAGTGGGGAGGGGGTTGGAATCCCAAAATAATTATAATATAGGTATACCTCAAGATATATAATCTAGTTAAAACTTTATAACATAATATTTCCCACCAAAATTAAACCTATGATTTAGGACTTTCAGATCAAGAGTCTTACCACTAGGCTAACACCTCATTATTAATCATGAAATGTGTTCATTCAATTTTGGGTTACTTGCCTCGTAATCAAAGTTTTACTTTGTAGTTATATGATGTGAAGCAACAATATGATATTCAAGTCATTCATGCTAGGTATTATCATCATTTGTTTGCTTGTCGAGCTAACCAATGCTTTGATAGTGTAGCATGCCTTAGATATAGGGTCATTTACATAAGTATGTAGTGTTCATCATTCTTAAGTGGACTCTAAATTTTGATGGCTAATTTACAAAATATTCTAAAGTTTCATGGTTTGTTTAGCTATTTAATCTTTTGTTAATTTTCATAAAGCTAAGTAGAAAATTATTAGTCTTCTTAATTTTATTAAGCATATGAAATCTATTTATATAACATTTGATTTTTGTAAACATTTTTTTGTTGAAATTAGTCTTCTTAACCATAACAAGGAAATGATCTTACAAGTGGAAAGATTTATATTCAACCTATTAAATATTATAATTTTCTTTATTTGTGCAAATTCTTCATTGTGAAGGACATTTATTTAATGCCTATACTTTTCACCTCAAGAACAAAGGTGCCAATAAAAAGTATAAATGTGTTGAATTTGATAATAAAAAAACAATTCAACGTTGGAGGTATGAAAAATGAAGTTAATATCTTCAATGAAAATGATCAAATGGAAATAATGAGATTCAAAAGGATAGAAGCTTTTGTGAATGTTTTTACTTGTACTATAGTAAGTGTTAACCAATCTAGACAAATGACTCATAAGACAAATTTGGCCGTAAACAAATTCCATACTAGGACCAATTTCGGCAATCTAATTCTTGAACATTGACCGAGATAGCCGTTGAATAATTTTTAGCCGTTGGATCTCCCGCTGGCCAGGAACGCGCCGCCGCAGCCATCTGTCGCCGTTGCTGACGTGCGTGTCACGCGTCGTCCGTGGCTGCTCGTGCGCGCCACCCGTAGTCGCCGCCGTTCGTGTCTCTGCCGCGCGTCTCCTTTTGCTGGTGTTTCTCACTGCTGTTCGTTGGCTCCTGCTCCCCGGTGGCTGCCGACTGCCTCGGGCCCGTCCGCCACGTGCAGCTCGTGCCACGCCGCTCGACTGTGGGAAGAGAGACCACTTGTCCCCTACCACTGACCGCCCGCCATTGATTCCTGTTGTGCAGGCTGCGCTGCGCAGATTCCTAGATGGCCGATCTAATTTTGGTTTTCGGTTAGCTGCGTCTGTTTTTGACATCCGCCTCTGCAAACCCTAGTTGCAGCGCTTTGCTCCTCCGTAGCCGCTTCTTCCAATCAGATCGAGCTCGTCACCGCAGAAATTGCCTTCCGAAACTTGCTTGAAGCACCAGACAGTACTGCAACAATATATGTATCAGGCTCTGTGCGTTAGGCAGCAGTAGCTGTGGGTAGCAGGGTCTGTGGTGCTATTGCTGCGGGTTTTACCAGGGCTGCCACTGCGTTCTTACCAGCGTTGAGGTAGTTCCAATGGACGAGGAGCTCCTTCCAGGCAAGGATATGGACGATTCTTCAGCTGCTGTTACTTCTTCTCCTCAGGGACGTACGCCTAACTCAGAATCTTTGGATTTTCTTTTACCTAAAGATATTTTTGTCTCTATTTCTCAAGGCTTTTCTACATGTTTTATTTTTTTTTCAAATAGTAGGTTATCTACCTCGATTATTATGCTTTAATTTTCATTTTAAAACTATTTTACAAGCCCACGGAATTCAAGTCTTACATGCTCGATACTATGCTCGTAATTTCGTCCTTGCTGAACTTTTTGAGGCTTCTCAAATTGAGAAAGCTCTCTCTCTTCGAATTTTTCCTGCTCGTAATGCTACACTTATCTCTCGGGCCTGGAAATTTGATTTCAATGTCAGCGACCCCGCCTTTAATATTATCCCTTGTTATGTAGAGCTACCTCATCTTCCTTCAATCTTTTCACCTGTTGAACGAGACATAGTTAGCACATTAGGTCGAGTCATCTCCGACCATGGAATTGAGGTTAACGGGGCTCACTATCGTCGCTACTGTATCGAACTAGACATTTCCCAAAAGAAAACCACTTTAACCTTAGGAGTTGGAGGTAAAGTTTTTAATCAAAAAGTAGACTATTTTTATCTTCCTAACTCCTGTAGCTACTGCCAGCGTGCCGAGCACCACATTTCCACCTGTCCCTTTTTAGCTAAGAAAAAATCTCAAACCAATCCTCCCAAATCCAATCCTGTAGTCACTCCTCAACCTAACCCACCAGTTGTTCCCATTAAGTTCGGTTCTACTTCTAACAATGTTTCACACCCTTCTTCCTCATCTGCTCCCTTCAAGGCAAGAGTCTCTCAATCCCGTTCTCTCGTTAAGGCCAGGTTTAAAGAACCAATCATCCACTCACAATCAGTCCAAGACTCACTTTTACGTGATGAGTTTGTCATGGTAGGGGGAAGGAAAAGGGCCAAAGCATCTACAACCACTACTCCTCCTTCCTATCCTTTGCCCAAAACTAACCCAGCTTTAACTGTTAACACAAACAACTCCTTTGCAATTCTTTCCACTACTATGACACCTGACATTCCTAACCCCGATCCTTCTACTGCCCTGTCACTTATCACATCTAAAGCTTCTCCATGAACTTTCTATCTTGGAATGTTCGAGGCCTAACTGATAGGCTTCGTCGCAAAAGAGCTAGCAACTTTCTCTCTAGCCTAAATCTCACTTTGGATTTCCTCCTCCTCCAAGAAATCAAGATCTCAGCTGAACAATTATCTTTTTCAGCCCACTGGTTGCTCCCCCATTCTTCTGTTCTTGCTACTTCGCATGAGTGTGGCAAAGGTGGCGCAGCCATTCTTTATCCAGCCTATTGGAAAGACAAACTCCTTCAGCATGGGTCCGATTTAGGTCACCGAGTGGC
>MNCI01004632.1:140988-172256 GCA_015680685.1 Gnetum montanum
AGCCCCCCCCCCCTCCCCCCCCATAAGACAAATTTGTCCTTATCTAACAAAACCAATGTTAACTCAAAGATGAAAACTAATGTTGAGAACCAAGCAATCATTATCGATGCAACGTCAATATCAAGTAGTAAAGTAATGGTGAGGTAGATTATGTGTCACCAATTTCTCATATGCTTTCGTATGCTACTATGTTGTCATAACCTTCAATTGCCACCTCACGTCCTTTAGATATTTTAAGTTTGAGCAAGTCTATTAAAAGTGATGTAAATGTTGTTCAGGTTGGGCCATCCTTCCAACTAACTATTAATTTTCCTCTCTTTGATTTTCTTAAAAATTATCTATAAGGTTGTGCACGTGAGAAGACATGCCTATCATTGAAAAGAGTTTTCATTCCATGTTGTAAATGTTGTTCATGCTAGGCCATCCTTCTAACTAACTATTAATTTCCTCTCTTTGATTTTTCAAAAATTTTATCTATTAGGTTGTGCACTTGAGAAGATATCCCTATCACTGAAAAGAGTTTTTTTTCCATCATGTTTTAAATGTTCTCCACTTTGTCAAACCTATGATGTATTCCAAATATTTTTTTAATCCTTATCAATATTATTGATTTTTGGAATCCAACCCATTGAAATATAGTCAAATTATCTCAGATTGTAACAAGTGGATTGAAAAGGCTTATGGTTGTAACTGCCACACACATGTTGTGAGGGGGAGGTACAGGTGGATAGGTGGAAAAGCTGCATGAGGCATGGCATGTCCCTAAACAAAGCCAAAAAATCTCGAAAAACCTAAAGGCATGCATGCAGCCAAACCAGCGATGGAAGATTCCAGAGAATATGCCAAAACCAAGCAAGCCGTTGCTCTATTATAATTCCCAGCCCGGATTATAAAGCCTTTGTATTTGTCCACGTCAGCGATGATGAGCGTTCGTCGTCAGAAGCGTTGCTCCGTGCGTGCGCTTGAAATTAAGTTGAATGAATGAGAATGCCACAAACGTTAAAATGAAGGGCAGCCACTAACGGACCGGAATTTCCATTTCTCGCACGGAAATTACAACGCAAACCACCGGATAATGGCAGAACCTGAAACAGTAATAGAGAATCATTTTCTCTGTTGGTTTTATTTTTCGCTTATGCTGCAAGCAAGCCGGGTAAAATGTTACTGGAACACCGCTGCTGTACTTGCTTGCTTGCGGAGATTCGTTTTCTCATTTTTCATTTTCAATTTCAGTTTCATGTGTGTTCCGTGCAGCTTCCATCCATCCATCCGTCCATCTACAAGCACAAGTGACGGAACAGTGCTCTCTTTTTTCATTTCTTGTTGACCCCGCTCTAAAAAGAGGGGCTACGCTCGCTGCAAAAAAATCCAAAGCTGCTGTTGCAGCCGCTGCACAGACGGACATACAAAGAAAAAAGAAAAAAAAGAGGAGCTGCCGCTGCTGCTTTAGCTCCTCCGTTTTTCAAATTTCGAGTTTGCTGCGTTAATTCTCCATTTCCGCCAGGTATGGCGCCCCCGTTGCCACTGTTTTCGTTCTATGCTTTTGCGCTGCTATTCGTTCTTCTTCTGTTGGAATGCTGTTTTGACATGTTTCCACGGCATTTTGCTCTTCCACGAGATTGTAATGCCGTATGCTCGTACGTGTTTCAAACCCTAACTTGTAACATCACACCCTGGTGTCATTGAGCTGATCTCTGGCTCGTTGTTGTCTGCACATTTGGCGATTTTAATGCGACCTGGTAACCTCCTTGGCGTGGTCTCTGACGACAGGGCTTTGCATTTAATTTGGATTTCAATCGGTTCCAATGCTGCAAGGAAACCCTTGCTCGCCCAGTTAATGGTCACAAGGCGTTGGCATAAGTTTGTTTTTGGACTCAGGTTGTGCGATATTAATGTAACTAAATAGGGCTACCAATTTGCAGTACTAATGGCTTCGATTCCACGGAGAAATTGCGGTACTAAATACAGAATCAACAGCTAGGATTTTACTGCTTACTGTATGAACTACCAGAGCCTATGGAGACTTGGAAAAGAGACCCAAGTTTACAATGTTTCGATATCCATGAAACGAACAGTTGCGTGCTATCTTGCCCTACTGGAATCGAGTGAAGGTGCTGCCTAGATGGCTGTAGTGGAGCTATGTACGCGAGAACCAAAGCTTTAAAACATCTTAAGAACTTGGAGAGAATGCATATCTTTGGCGTACCACTCTACCAATAAATATACCTGTGCTTTGAATTCAATATATTTCTGGGTATTGACTAATCACTTGACTACCGTGCTATTGGCAAACAGCAAGGGTTATGAGGCATATGCCGCTCTAGAAAACCAGGGATAATTAGTAATTCTTTGTTTTTTTTCCTTAAAAAAATTCTTGTTCTATTTGAAAAATAGGATTGATGCTTCGTTGGAAATAGTCATTGGACAGTGAACACCTAGTTGGAAGTTTATCCATTTAAGTATATGAGTGAATTTTGAACATGATCTAGTATGGTCAGATACCTTAATACAGGGTTCACTCAATTGATTTTTCAGGGTTAAGCAATTTGCAGACATAAAAACTGAAGGTTCTTTCTAGATTGTAAAAGTTTTGTTTCAGAAAAAAAAAACATTTTCAGTTGTTGCTCATGTTCTTCATAGAGACGAATAGCAAAAGTGAACTCATGTAACTGACCCCATTGGATGAGATAAAGCTAGTGGGATGATGACAATGATAACTACCGCTACAAATATCAAATGCTATGTTTCATATACTTATCTTTAGTGATTAAAAAGTTTGGCAAAACAATTTTTTTTGGCGTCATGAAAAAGTCAAAAAGTTTAAAAAGTTGGCATGTTTAGAAGGCAATATTTTAGAGGTTTTATATTGCACATCATATAAATATGCACAATAAACATAGAAAATACAATTAAAGACAGAAACTAAAAACATATTAACAGAGAATATACAATATATGAAAATGTAAACTATATTTTTGTAAGAGAGAAAGTTTGGTTGATTATAATTATCATACATTGCAACCCCTCAAAGGGAGTTAGCAAGACATGAGCAAACCAATCCAAAAGATCCACCAAAGGAAATGCCCAAACTTTTCCACAACTAAAAAAAACCTGGACATGCTCTACATGCCAACCACCAAAACGTCATAGGGCATACCCATAGTGTTCATCATTTACAAAAAAAAAAAAAAAAACAGTAGGGGAACAAATAGCGTATAAGGCCACATTTGGGCACAAAAAATAAAAATACCAAATCTATTAAGCATTCAGATTCAACTCACAATCAAGAGGGACATCTTGAGGGGCATCCAAAGCATGCCATGTGTTGTGATGGGATGGCAACTAATTAGGGCTCGTAGGGTCAGCCTCCAGAGCTATCTTGTAAGGCAATGGAAGAAGTAGAGATGGTGTCGGTTGGGAAGGATGTCGATAGGGTGTCATGAGCCAAGTTGGCATAGTCAACAGCAGTTGCAAGAGAGTGGAACCCCAATTCTAGAACAAATCATGTAGCTCACACCATAGAGAATTCGGGTGGTGCTTTGGGTGCTTGTACTCAGGCAACCATGGGCTAGGGTTGCTACCAATAGGAACCAATTGTCCTATCGAGGGGTGCTTTGGCCTCAACTCAATCATCATGTGTGATAGGGACAACTTGGTTGAAGCCTCTGTGCATTCCTCAATTAGCTCAAGAGTCAATAAAGCCAAACCAACTAGAGTAGTTGGAGTTGTAGAGTCCTGTGGGCTAGAAGCCTGCACAACACACCAAGGGTGAATGGAACTAGATTTGAACCAAGCCTGTTTAATGGATCACTAGGGGCTTGGAGCGTTGAGAAAGGGCATATCTTGAAGAGAAAAACACTTTCGTGCTCTAGGTGTAAACAAAACCTCCATATCCGAATCCTCCATTGACTCTAAAGAAGCAAGGGATGAGCTGTAGTTGGGAATAGAGAAAATGTTAGGGTAGGAAGAGTAGGGATTACAATAAGAAAGGGTAGGTGAGGGCGGTGAGAAGTTAGGATTAGGGCTGGGGTCTATGGCCCGGGGGGTGGTAGCAAGGAAGGGCTTGAGGGCTAGGATTAGGGAAGCGGAAGTCAACAAAACTGTGCTCACCTAAGGAGGTGACTTGGTTGCTAACAAGGCCAATGGAGCATGCAGAAGGAAAAGAGGCAACTTGCATGCTTGCTCTACTAGATGAGCAAGCAAGCTAGAGTGTAGAATATGAGGAATTTGTGTTTTGGCCGTGGTGCACAACTCCTTTTCTAGTGCCCTTGCAAGCTAAGCTGGCAGGTTCACAACATCTATTGGGTCTCTTGGTCAAACACATAGTAACCTGAAATGAAAACAAGAACAATAACCTTAGCATTCAAATTCATATATCAGATTGCTTGGTATGTGAGTTCCACCTAGAGTGGCAACAAGTCCTTTTTTTTTTCTAGGTGTCGTTGCGTTGGCTTGACATAGAGTCCATACCAAAGAATCTTTGAACCACCGTCACACATTAGTGGTTAGAGTGCATAATGAGTTGCTTGCAATTAAGAATTCTTGTGGCCATAGATGACTGCACCTAGGTGCCATCAACAAAAAAAATTTCATCTTGCCTTATTGAAATTGTTGGAGAACCCAATGTGTCGAATAGGGGAAAATTACAAGGAAGTAGAAAGCCCAATCAATGTGCAGTAAGTTTAGTATTGTCAACATGCAGAGGTTGCCATGTGAGGCTGGCTTGTGGTCCTAGGTTCACAAACATGAAGAGTGGCTATTGTGTAGTAGTGATGGTCTTCCGACATTTGGAAGTTGGCAATGGTCTTACCAACGCATTAATAGGGGGAGCATGGGTGTTGTGTTCAAAAAACTTAATTGTTTCATTTGAGCCAGATCTCCCACACTACCTCAGCCCATAATGAAATGCCATGTACGTATCGTTTCATGATGGGAACCTTTGTAATCATATTTCGACAAAGGTCCCAATTCACCATAGTCCACATGTGCAAGGTTCAATAGGAAACCTTTGGAAAGCTACATGTGACAAATAGGTGCTATGCGGTTTTGATCTCTCAATAGCACAAAACCTCATCTCTTGAATTTGTCCTACATAAAAATAGTGTTTTGAGCCATAGGCCAAATGAAAAACATACCTTCAGTTTAAAGTGCAACTTCCAAATGAGTTCCCAACCTCTAGCAACATCAAAAAGTTTCTTGTACAGATGAGAAATCCATTGCTTTCTTCTAGTGTCATTAAAGAGGAGGAAGCTATCCTAGGAAGACTTGGGAGGGTTTTGAGCCTGAAGAATGTTGTATATGTGTCAAAGTTGGTCTTTACTATCCTCATCAGCCTGAATAGGGGGAATCTGCCAATTGCCTCCATAACACTAGCCATTGACTAAAGCAAAGGGGCTATTTTGGATATACCAAATGACATTGGGAGAGGGTTTTCCACTAGTTTTGTGAGTGGCCTTCTTGGCCTAGAGGCCATTGATTAGAACATCTGCAACCCCAAAGCACCAATAGCCCAAAGATTGCAAAAATGTCCATCTTTTCATAATTGTCCTCTATATTTCGGATGAACAAGTAATGCCTCCCCAAAGATCCCAGTATTGCTTCTTGCTGTAGTGCACCCATGGTTTATCAACATGGGACCAAACCTCCCAAGCCAATTTGGTAGCTAAGATAACCATCTGCTTACTAAAATCCCTTAAGCCATAGCCTTGTGCCTGAATAGGTGTCATTGCGTTCTCCAAGGCCACCAGATGGAATCTCCAGCATTCCTCCATTCCAATCTACAAAAATTGTAGATCAAACAATTAGTCTAAGAAATGAAGTGAGTTGGGGGAGTTTTGGGTGGGGGGGTGTTGAGGGTGGAGGGGGGAGGGGGTGTGTTTACCCAAGGTGTTGTAAATGGGAATATTGGATAGCATCAACTTGGCCAAAGGTAGGTTCCCAAATGAGAGGAACATACTTCTCTAGGAGGCAAGCCTCTTCTAGGGTCTTGCTAAGACACCTTCCTAGCATGCAAGGGGCTTTCGGCCAAAAATAGAGGCAGACCCAAATAAGAGGTAGGAAGGGTGCTTGATGAGCATCCAAAGAGTCGAGCAATTTGGTTGAACTGGCTTGGAGGGCAACTCACATGAAACAATTTAGTTTTCACCTAGTTGATCACCAAACTAGCAGATGAGCAAAATTCATCCAAAGCCAGTTTCATCTTATGGGCCTCAAGGATTGAAGCTGGGAAAAAGATCATCATATCATCAGCATAGTGAAGAGTAAGTGCCATGGGAAGGAGAAGGTCATGTTCATTTTCTTTATCCATTTGCACAAGTTGTTTACTATGATTGCAAATAAGTGAGGGGAGAGGATGTCTCTTTGGCGAATGCCCCTTAGAGGATAAAATTGATGGGAAAGTTTACCATGAATAGACACCTGGAACCGCACCATAGAGACCATATAGCATACACAATTGCAAAACCATTTGTCGAAGTCCAACTACTGTAGGGTAAATATTAGGGCCCTCAATCCACTTTGTCATAAATGTTAGCCAAATCGAGCTTCAGAAAGAAAATCTCTTTTTTGTAAATGTGGGCCCAATGAATCACTTTGTTAGCAACAATAACACTATCTAAGATGGCCCTTCCTAGAAGGAATCTGGATTGGTCTACCTCAACGAAGTTGGGAAGTAGTGGTTTGAGCCTGTTCACCATGATTTTAGACATAAGTTTGTATAAACAGTTGCACGAATTGATAGATTGACAATCCATCAGAGAATTGCTGTGGTCCTTCTTGGACAAAAGAATGATATGCGTATTGTTCCATGCCTTAGGGAATGTGCCATAAGAGAAACTTACCAATATGGTAGCCTCAATGTCCTTGCTGATGATATCCCAGTATTCCTTAAGGAATTCATAATTCCATCTATTTGGGTCAAGAGTTTTATTGTTTGGAGAGTCAGCCACCGCAGTACGAATCTCACCACAAGTGAGGTGGTGTTGAAAGAAGTCATTATCTTCTACAATGACCAGCTAAGGTATCATACCCTGAAGTGGGCCAAGGTCAATTTTGTCATTCCTATGATATAAGTTAAAAATCCATTACAACTTCCAAATCATTTTGCAGATCAAAGGAGAAAACAACCATTGACTTCTTATGATGCCTCAACCATTGACTTCTTATGATTCCTCTTATTGGCAATCATATGAAAGTAAGTCGAGTTTTGATTGCCCTCCTTGATCCACTTTTCCTTGGATCTATGCTTTCAATAAATCTCCTCCTCATGAGCCAGCACTTACTCATTCTTTTTGGCCCTAACCAAGTCAATCATGACCTCCTTCTAGTTTGGAAGGGACTCAACTCTAGATTGGATTTGGGACACCTCATCAATGGTGGCCTGGGTTGATGGGAGCCAGGTTTGCTTATAGTGTTGTTTGCAAAACCTTATGAAATTAGTGAATTTGGAGCAAATCCCTTGGTACCTTCTACCCAGTCTTTGCTCTCCCTAAATCTGAACTAGCTTATTTTATGTTCTCATTTCACGACCAAACATTTTTAAACTTGAAACAGGCTTGTCAGGTTGGCAGCTGGCTGTAAAATCTTGCCAAATCCTTATGGATGAGTTCTTTTTTAGATTCTGCAGATACTAGGGCATTTCCTAAAAGCAATGCACAGTAGTCACAACCTGGTTGTTGTGGAAAATGGTTAAAAAATGATCAAAGATGATTTGAAGAAATTACAAATAAACAAAGATCTAACTCTTTATAGAGGTGAATGGTGAAAAAGAATTCATGTAGCCAATCCCATTTTGTTGGGACAAAGCTAAGATGATGATGAAATTGGCTTGTAGGAAATAGCTTTGTCCCCATTCACAAATAATGTGTTTGTGATCAAAATATAGCCAAGGGAGAGCCTTCCCAACTAGGCAATGAGAAAGCCAAATGGACACTAAAGGAGGAATCTATCTAAGTAGGAGGTGGCCCACTACCCATTTGGGGTAGGCCAGTTCCAAATAAAACAACAAAGGGGGATTTTCTGCTCCACCATGTTGCCCCTTGTTCTAGATCATCAAAGGATTGGCCCTCCACATTATGTGTTGAGTTGCTCGATCTTTCCTCATGTCTCCACAACAAGTTCCAACAGCTACCCATAATCCAGCCTTTCTTACTTCTGACAGTCAATATATGATGCTTGAAACTTTGTTGCTGCAAACAGGACTGTAGACATTAAGGAGTTTGGTCCTTTCTCCCATGATGGCAAACATACGAGGAGAGGCCACAGGTTGATGAAAATTTAAATAAAACTGAAACTGAAATACTTTTTATTACATCTGGAGATCATTAGGATCTATTGGACAAAAGAAATATACACCATAGGTAGGCTTGGTCGCCACTGAAACCTTACACAGGAAACACTGGACTAGATCATCTCAGCCAAAGGTTCCAAGGAAATGATTCAAGTTTAGTCCCTTGTAAGAGTACTAAATCAATGGAATTATCTTGCATTATGGGTTTCAGGAAGTGGGTTTTTTCTGGACCTTGCAAACCAACATAGTTCCAAGTAAAAAAAAATCATAGATTAAAAAAGGGTTGGGGTGAGGGGATGGGGGGCAGTGGAATACTATCAATTAGCATACCCTACTCTACCCCTAGCTAATTATCTGCCTCCTGAAGATCTTCCATGTTTTTATCTGGAGGGCCTTGACATGATTATCTAGTGTACCTTGCTATTGGTTAGTGATTTCTTTGTCCATCTCGTTGTGTTGACTATCCATTGATGAGATGTGTCTTGGACCTCTACCAGTTGAGTTTCCTTAGCTTGACAGCCCTTGATATGGGTCCTCAAACTTGAGGTTCAAGGCTTGGGGGCCTTGGGGTTGCCTTTTTTTTTTTCGCCAACTCTGTTTCAGTTCCCCATCGTTATGCATTGACAAGGGCTTTCCTGTGATTTCTCCTCTGTTGCTATTATTTTGTCAATGCACAATGAGTGGGAACAGGTTTGTTTTGTTTGAAGAGCAAGTCCTTTCCACTTCACATAATTGAGGGTGGAGTGTTTGAGGTGTTTGCAGCACTTTACATTTTTGAATTGGTGCCCAAATTTGACATCAGGATAGCAGTTGTGTTTGGAGGTTTTGGATTAGATCTTGCTTACACAGATGTTGGCTTAGCGGGATTATGGGTTTGTTCTTGGGGTTGCCTTTTGCCCTTAGATTCGAGGGAGATTTGGTCAATATGTGACCCTTATGTGCACAAGCCATGCATATGTTGGAGAAATTATCACAAAAGATTGACTGGAAAAATTGCTCATGTGGACCCTCCACAACTATTTGAAGAAGAATTTTAGTATCCTCTTGCATTCACACGCATATCCTAGCCATCACCCTAGGGATCCCTATGGAGGTGCATGGATCAACCATGAGGAGCTCCCAAAAGATCTCTACAATGCACCACAACACACCATCTGACCAAAATTTAGTGGGTAATCCTAGGAGATGCATCCATGCTGCCAATCACCACTTAGTCTGGATTCTTCCATCAATCTCCTTTTGGGCTAGCAAGTGCCCTAGCACCCATTTCTGCACCTGCATAATAAGATGACCTACCTGCTAAGCGAGCACCAATTCTACTGATATCATATCTTTTTTGTCAACAAAAATTAACAAAATGGCATTACGTCAAAGAGGGCTGATTTGAACATGCACACCTTGCTAGGCCATCAAGGTCTATGCTTGTTGCTTCTTAGCCGTTTTTTTTCATAAAAGGTGTATTTTTTCTCTACTTTTTTGAAAAAGTTGGCTACACTATTTCAAAAAAGTTGAGCTGAATTGATGACTTTTTCATGATGAAAATGTTTAGCAACTTTTTCCCAAAGTGGCAAAAAATAAATGACATTTTAATCACTGCTTATCTTAATCAATTAATATGAGTTTGTACTATCATACATAATGGAAATCTTTGATCTGCTTTTTGTTATAATTGGAAGTGATAGTTTCAATAAAACAATCAGCAGATCAGATCTGAAAATACACTAGAGAAGCTCTAAAGAAATTATTAGAACTCTGTAGATATGAATAAAATGTTAAAGGCAGAAAATATCGTGCTGTGCAGATCAAATAGATGCAGTAAAACACTGAAAAAAACTCCAGCAAACATTTGCTGTAAAAGCAAAATGAAAACAGCGAAAGAAAATAGCACAAGAACATAGAGATCTACATTGTTTAGGTCCTTTTTACCCTACCTCCACAACAATGCTGATCTGCCTTCTATTCTGCTCAAATCTTAAGGACACAAGCTGTCCTTATAGCTTTCCCAAGCACCCAATCTATTAAGGACACAAGCCATCCTTATAGCTTTCCCAAGCACCCAAGCTATTACTCCAATAGATCTTAGATCAACATCAAAAAGACTTTTGTCTCCAAAGTAAAACCTCAATACAATTCTTCTGCATAAAAAAAAAAAAACACACACATACACACTTAAAGGCTACCCTAAGCCTTCTCTTTATAAGGAAGCATTAGTACCAAACCCCAATTCTAACACATGGGATAAACATCACTTTACAAACTGACCCCCTTTATATTATTTAAAATGCAACATCCTTTAAAAAAAACATAAAAGGAAATACAACAAATAATACTAATGTATTTGTCTTCATTTTTGCAACAAACTCCCCCTTGAAGACAAATCCAACCAGCCTTTAAGAGATGTGCACTTTTGATTAAGCTTCAGCTATCCCAAGCTTCTTTCTACAGAAAATGTGTTTTTCAGCTATCACTGGTTTTGTTAAAGCATCAGCAACGTTAACCTTTGTATGGACCTTCTAAACATGTACCAAGTCGTCCTCTATGATTTCTCTTATGAAGTGGAACTAGATATCTATATGTTTTGTCTTGGCATGAAAGGTGGAATTCTTTGTAAGATGGATTGCACTCAAACTATCACAAAACACAGCATACCTTTGTTGTTTTAATCCAAGAGATTGCAAGAATCTCTTCATCCATAACATCTCCTTGCATGCTTCTGTGAGGGCTACATATTCTAATTCGGTTGTAGATAAAGTTACCAGTGGTTGTAGACGTGACAACTAACTCACTGTTGCACCACCAAAAATAAATGTGTATCTTGTAGTGGAACATCTTGTATCATGATCAGCAGCAAAGTTTGCATCTACAAAACCTTCAATGTGTAGATTAGCATCTCCAAAACACAAGCAATGTGTTTTTGTGCCTTTTAAATATTTTAGAATCCATTTAATAGCCAGCCAGTGATTCCACCCATAGTTGGTCATAAATCTACTAACTACTCCAACGGCATAAGCAATATTAGGATGTGTATAAACCATGGCATACATCAATGACCCAAGAGTAGAAGTATATCGAACATTTTTCACCTTTTCAAAATCCTCTTTTGACTTTGGACAGTCATCCTTTGATAAATTAAATTGTGCTAAAAGAGGTGTACTTACAGGTTTTGCATCCTCCATGTTGAAACATTTTAGAACCTTTCCAATGTAATCTTCTTGATTCAGCCACAACACTTCTTCCTTTTTCTATCTTTGTAAATATTCATTCCAAGAATTTTGTTTGCCTGTCCCAAATCCTTCATAGCAAATTCTTTGCCCATTTTCAGTTTTAGATGTTTTATTTCTGCCATGTCATTTTCAGCAATTAACATATCATCAACATACAACAACAACACTGTAAACTTACCCAAAATATCTCCAGAAAAATACACACAGTGGTCTTGATTGTTTCTTTGATAATTCAGCTTCTTCATGAAGGTATCAAACCTTTTATACCATTGCCTAGGGGCTTGTTTCAGACCATATAAGCTCTTTTTGAGTCTGCAAACTAGACTTGAACCTTGTTGTTTTTCATACCCTTTTGGTTGTTTCATGTATATTTCCTCCTCCAAATCTCTATGGAGGAATGGTGTTTATATGTCAAGCTGTTCCAATTCTAAGTGCAGGCCACCAAAGATAGCACTAAACATATAGAAGAGTGTTTTCACCACCAACCTGGCCTTGAAACATTTTTCCCCATTGGCCTCTGTATAGCCACCTACACTCCCAAGGGCTTTCTCCCTTTTGGCAATTGAACTAGCTCCCGTGGTTTGTTTTGTTGGAGTGATTCCCATTCATCATTCATTGTTACCTTTCACTTTGCAGCATACCTTTCACTTTGCAGCATTAGTACACATCATGGCTTCGTCCATTGTTTTCAGTTCACCACTATCATTGTAAAGTACGTAATTCAGTGAGGGAGAGTACCTGTTAGGAGGTCTGGTAGCTCTTGTTGACCTTCTAACCCAATGAGACACATCTATAGTTTGTTGCTCATCATCTTCTTCCTCATTTCTTTGTTATCCTCCATTTTCTCCTTGCTGTCCTGAGTTCTCAGCTTGTTGCCATGTAATTTTAGCATGCCGTCCAATGTTTCCAGATCTGAAAAATCCATGAATTTTATCATTTTCAACTTCTGCAGTCACCCTAAAAGGAGTTCTCATGCTGTCTAAGCCATTGCTGTCCTAGTTCCTTTGCTGTTGCAGAAATCAACAAATACTTTGGAAGTGTACTCCCCATCGTTATCAGTTGCAAACATTTTATTTTCAAACCTATTTCATTTTCTACTCTTGCAACAAATGTTTTGAAAACTGAAAACACTTCATCTTTTGATTTCATTATATAAACCCAAACCTTTCTTGTACAATCATCTATGAAAGTCACAAAATAAATAGATCCACCAAGAGAAATGGGAGTCATAGGACCACAAACATCAGAACAAACCAATTCTAACTTATTTTTCTTTCTGCTGTCCAGATCCCTACGGAAGCTTACTCTTCTAGATTTTCCAACTAAATAGTCTTTGCAATCAGTTTGGGCAAAAGAAAATATAGGAATGAGAGATTGATTTTGAAGTACCTTTAAGCCTGACCAGCCACTGTGTCCAAGATGTCTATGCCACACTTTAGAACTTTTTGCATTAGAAACTGTTGCAACAGAGTTGCATGAATCTGCCATCAACGTATATAAGCTGCCCTCCTTCTTTCTTTTCAAAATGGTCATGATTTCCTTGGAAATCCTCCAATGTCCACCTTCACTACTGAAATTCACACTTGAATCATTTAGTTGTGGAATTAAAATCAGCTTCTTTGTGACTTTAGGAACATGTCTAACGTTATCTATTGTCACCTTTGGCATCCCTGCTTGTTGCAGACTTATACTTCCAATTCCAAGAACTTTTAAAGCTTTTCCATTAGCAGCATATACAAGACTAGATTTTACTTCATGATAAGATGTAAAACAAGATTTATCTAGACAAATGTGCAAGGAGGCACCTGAGTCAATCAACCAAATGTCATTGCTACGTCCATCTGCCACCATTGTACATAGTTCTTGAACCAAGAAACTAACGTTTTCGTTAGCTACATTTACCTTTGATGTTCCTTCTTCCGACTTCTTCTCCTTTCCTTTATCTTTATGTGCTTTCCATGCAAAGCAGTCCTTCAAATGACTTTTCTTCTTACCGAACCAACACTCCTAAGTTTGAGTATTGCCACGTGATACACTTTTGTTCCTGCTTCTCCCCCTACTTGGAAAATGTCTCCTGATTCTCCCTCTTTTCTCTACTATATGAACATTTCTAGATCCAGAAGACTCATCTACTCCTCTTTTTGAATTCTAAAGGGTAGACATGACATGTTCAAATGTCATAGATGAAGCACTCATAGAAGTAGCAAAAGATGTCACAATTGTAAACCAGGAATTAGGTAAGGAGTCTAATAGTGCATAGGATTTAACTAAATCTGGAATAACAATTTTATATTTTTTCAACTTATTCAAATTTCCCATCAACTCATCCAAATGATCTTAGAAAGACACATTAGATCTCTTCTTGCATCTAAAAACTTTATGATAAATATGAAAGGTATTCAAACTTGATACTTGATCAAACTTGTTCTTTAACGTTTGCCACAGATCATGTGGATCCATATTAGGTTTAATTGATGACAAGATCCCATTGCTTAGGGTTGGATAAATGAAAGATAATGCCTTAGTCTTAATCTTTCTCCAATCAGCATTCAACATTCACACTAGTTGAGAAGGTTCTAGGGCCTCCTAGCACTCCTTTTGTGCTAAAATGGCCTTTATCAAAATGCTCTAGATGTTCCAGTTCCTTCTTACCAATCTTTCCATTGTTTGTAGCCTCTCCATCTGTTTAGATCTAGCTTTGATACTAGTTGTTATAATCGGAAGTGATAGTTTCAATAAAACAATCAGCAGATCAGATCTGAAAATACACTAGAGAAGCTTTGGACAAATTATTAGAACGCTGTAGATATGAATAAAACGTTAAAGGCAAAAAATATCGTGCTGTAGCAGATCAAATAAACATAGTAAAACACTGAAAAACTGTTGTAAACTCCAACAAACGTTTGCTGTAAAAGCAGAATGAAAACAGCGAAAGAAAATAGCACAAGAACACATAGATTTATGTGGTTCGGGTCCTTTTTACCCTACCTCCACAACAATGTTGATCTACCTTCTATTCTGCTCAAATCTTAAAGACACAAGCCGTCCTTATAGCTTTTCCAAGCACCCAATTTGTTACTCCAACAGATCTTAGATCAACATCAAAAAGACTTTCGTCTCCAAGGTAAAACCTCAATACAATGCTTTTGCATAAAAAAAAAAAACACACAGACACACACTTAAAAGGCTACCCCAAGCCTTCTATTTATAAGAAAACATTAGGACCAAACCCCAATCCTAACACATGTGGGATAAACATCACTTTACAAACTGACCCTTTTATATTATTTAAAATACAACATCCTTTAAAAAAAACATAAAAGGAAATACAACAAATAATACTAATGTATTTGTCTTCATTTTTCCAGCACCTTTAACAAATTGTATGTGTTTTTTCTCCACAACCACTATTCGATAATCTTTTAATATTGGATTTAACTTAAGTGGTCAAGGCATTTGTCTTGCTCTTGCTTCATGAAAGACCGTCTTTGAATCCCTGTGCTGTACTGGGTAACCCTTGCAACATTGAGTGGATGGAGTTTCTACACTTAGGTGGCTGTTCTATGACAACAGGACAGCTAAAAGGAAGACTATGTGCATGATTTGGATTACATTTTTGATCATTTTAAAAAGTTGAAGCCATGTATTAGAAGATGTCCCAAGGAGAATCATTGGACATAGTGCTATGCAAATTCCAAAAATGTGCTAGCAATGCAAATTTTGTTCCTGTGTCGTACTCTAGTGGAATAAAATCTTGTATTGATTTTGGCATCATAAGATGCTGATCTGTGGCTACCCAAGTATTTGCAAAATTGAAAGGAAATGCTTAGAATTGGTTATAATTCATGTATGTGTTATTACAAAATAATATTCATTAACTATCATCCATCCTGCTCCATGAAGTTGTCTATAAACAGACTTTTTCCTTTTCCTGCCATCTTAAAAGATACATGAATTTTGGGAATAAGATCCACCTTTTTTCAGTGTATAGCTTACCTATCTGGTTTGTACTCTTAAGTATTATATGCCTCTACCATCTTATATGGTTGTTTTAGTTTTCCATAACCAAATTACGCCATAATGAGATTTCACACAATGATTTGTCATCCATATATGCAAATTTCAAGTCCCTTATATAATGTGGAAGCACTAATAAGATATCATTCTTTTAAAAATTCTTTTGTTTGATTTAGATTGTCTTCATGGTTTACATCCAGATCGCATACTCATTGACAATCCTCGATGCATTCTTTCCCAAAAGCATCATACATGAGTAATTCAATTTGTTAAGTCAATGTCCACTATATTTTCATGGTTAATGAACTCTATCCCAATGCAAGAGGTGTTTTTTTTTTAAATTTCCTTTTTGAAAAATTTCCTTCAAGAAATTGTCAGAGAAATTCATGATCTAGTTTTTCCATTCCTTTAGCTACCTTATTTGTGTCCATCAGTGTGATATTAGGTATATTGGAGAAGAATAAAGACAGTATCATATGAAGTGTTTTCGACCAGCAATAGTAGCAAGTTATGGCATTCCTTGCAAAATTCCATTTCATAATCCTGTATACGTAGAAGGATTAAAGTGGTAAAAAAGTACAATAAGGGGCTTAATGAGTTCCCTTTCTGTATTTTTCTATATTAAATGGTAAATCTTTTGTCAGGCTCTTCAATTCCAGTGGAAAATGTTGAGTTATGGACCAAAAAAAAAAATAAAAATCTGTAAAAGAAATTCTTTTCTGAAACTGGTGTGATCTGATAGATACAAGAAGGTCTCAGTTGATGTAAGTAAAAATTCAGTTTCAGTATCAATCTTGAATAGGGACGACTAGTTAGAGTGATGATAAGGTGCTTGTTTCTCAAGTCATAAAACCTGGGTTTGAGCTAGAGAGCAGACACTCAAAAGAGGTTAGGCTTTCACTCATCCACTAACCCTCCCAAGACCCCACATTGGTGGGACAAGTATTAAGTGTCTGGGTGATAATCCTTATATATATATATATAGTAATGCAAATACATTGCTAATCAAGCCTTAATGCATCTTCAGAAGGATAATTTACCAAATTTCAGAATATGTACACAAAATAGAAAAAATTATCTTTAGGAGTATGGGAAAAGATGTACTGAAGAATTATCCAACAAGAAATGCATAATGGCCATGTTATGAATCATGGCAACATCTCAACCATGGCAGTGATATCAAATATTTGAATGAATTCGGGCATTTAGTTATGGAATTGAATTATCATATGGATGCTACAGTTTCTGAGGTTTATGAGAGTTGTTTATGTAAGAAAATACTGTTTTATTACGTAGAACTGGTCTTGTAAAATAATTAGGCTGTACACCCTACCTTTTTTCTTGCAAAGGTTTTCTTACTATTTTTATGTTATGCATTTTGTGTCTCTTCATTGTCAGGTTGTATCTTTGTTGCTATCTGAAGGTTCAATGTTTTTTTCATCAGATTCTTCTTCCTTTTCTTAACTAGTTTCTAGATCTCATTAGCTTTTAGATATATAACTTCCATGTCTCATTTCCATTTGAGCTGTTGATATCCAGATATATGTTTTTGGAAATGCCCTGTTTCCCTTCTTGATTGCATCATAATTCAGAGTATCATTTCAATCAATGTCTTTCTAGTGAAGCATTTGATGTTACTCTTGGAGTTCCCTGTTCTAAGCAATTCAGGCTGCAAGGATGGAATTACTATCACCCTGCTTTTATATTTAGTGCTTAAGAAAAAAAATAATTGGACCTCAAGCACTGCATTTTTCTTTTGGAGCAATTTCAGGTTTTCATCTACTGTTATGTAACATTGTATAGAAAAGGAAATATTTACTATATCAAATATGCACCGTTCAAACACCCTCTGTAGATTTTTATCTGTTCCATTGTTTTTAAACTTACTAGCTTCTTAAATCAGAGTGACTGTATAGTTGGACAGTTTCCTGTTTCTGTGGTCTTTCCACATGGTATTGAATTATCTTAAAGCTTTCCCTCATGCGCTGGACATGTTGCTAACATGAAGAGGTGAGATAAACTGTACTGTATGAAATTTACGGAACACGACAGCGGGGAGTATGTGTCTGTACCTGTGCATGACTTTTTTTTTTTTTTTTTTTGGAAATGATTGAGCGATTTTATTCCAAAAAAATAATGTACAAATGTATACAAATGATCATCGACCAGAGTCGACACAGCCCATCTATGTGACCCAATGCTCACCTACAACGTATCACACAATCCCCTACACACCTGCACATCGCAGCCCTCTCACACTGCCCAATGCCTCCCACCCCAGTGACTCAACCCCTGTTCCCAAGAGCAGAATACAAACATGACCCATGTACCCCGGACTACCCAGGACTGCAGCCCTACCTGTCTGCATCTGTCCCCAAACTACAATGTCCTGCGGTCTCGGCTAAATGAGACCTGGATCCCCAACTCTCAGCTGCAGCCGAAGCCTCTTGAGGCATCCAACATGAGAATGATGCTACATTTGTCAACTTTTGAAACATGATATTTATAGTGTGTACCATGGTACTATAAGAGCGAGTGTTTTGTTTTGTTAAGTTTTTATGGCAATATCTAGCTAAGATTGGTTGAGTATGTCATGGATCCTGGATCACATCTCTTGATTGATGTCTAATTTCTAAGGAATAAATGGATGTTCTCTACAATCTAAATTTTCTCTTCAATAAAATAATCTTTTTTAAAATGCTGTATACCAATATTTGTGTAAATGTAAAATTTAAACTTTGAGAATTATTATTTTTCTTTATAAATGCATGTCTCTTGGATTTAGTTGTTGCACCATTTGTCTATTGTTTTTGATGGATGTTCAAAAGTATTCCCCTTGTTTTGAATTTGATGAGAATAATATTCTGTAAATAACATTTCTTTAATATTCACCTTATTAGAAACCCAGTATCCAACGATGGAATTTCTCAGCCCCATGGACTTTTCCAGGGAATGGTGTACTGCCTATATTCTTATTCTTATCTCAGCGGATATAGAAAAATGTTTTGATAATTAATATCACAACAAGCTTAAGACAATAAAAAGACTGATGGGGCTGAATGAATACCCCTTTTTTCAGGTGCTTGGGTGTTGAATTGATTTAAGTATCTACAAGATGTACGATGCAAGAAGGTGCCCTGCAGTGAGTTTGATGCCTCCTAGGTCACAAGGTCTTGAACAGCACATCAGAAGCGAGGCTCCAGTAGCCTCAAACAATCCAATTACCAGTTCTGTTGCACCTGGAATGGCATCAAAGCAACGTCTCCGATGGACTGCTGAACTTCATGACAAGTTTGTGGAGGCTGTAACAGAACTTGGTGGTCCAGATAGTGGGTATTTGCAACCCTCTCGGTTTTTTGGCATTCATTTAAATGGAATTTTGATTGTTCTATATATGTGCTATATATTGCCTAGAAAGATATGAAGACACTGTTTTTTGGTTTGTTTGCTGAAAATGTTGGTTTCAGACTTATCATTAATGGATTTCGTGAAATACTAATAATGGCTACGAGCAGTTTAATAAATTGGAATAAGAAAAGCTTTTGCAGGGATTTATTCTATTGTCTGTTTATCACAGGCAATTTCCATATTTTTTTCATACTGATCAGATAACAACTAGGCGCTTTTTCTGTGAATGTTTCAAAGTCTGCACTGCAGAAGAGATGCATGCACTTTTTCGTATTTATCTTTTGTAGCACAATCCACTTACCTTCATTTTACTGTAAACGCAAAAATTTTGGCTTTTTTTTTTGAAATTTGTTCTCATTCTGAAATTTGGATGGTTCCTGGATTTGATTTCAATTTGTAAGTGGCAAGGTATATACCAGCTAAAAATTGGAAATGCTGTGGAGTTAAGCATGTTAAAGTGTAATTAATTAAAGTTTAAAATTTCAGTTAGCTAGGAAGAATACTGAATTAATGTGAGATATTTAATTTAATTATTAATTCAATCATCTGAACGGTACAAACAAATATTAGGACAGGAGAGAATTTAACATCAGTAAGTATCATAACCTAATAATGAGTCGGGTCATTTAAAGATAATCTAAAGAGGTTGTGTGTCTCATATG
Source organism: Gnetum montanum (assembly GCA_015680685.1). Taxonomy (NCBI): domain Eukaryota; kingdom Viridiplantae; phylum Streptophyta; class Gnetopsida; order Gnetales; family Gnetaceae; genus Gnetum; species Gnetum montanum. Next base: position 160,587 of record MNCI01004632.1, read on the forward strand.
ATTTAAATTAGAATAGCAAAGTCGAGATAAGCTAAAGGAAGTTAAATTGAAATTTGGCAAGAATGAAGATTGACGGGGAAAGAAAGCATCCTTCTTTCGATCTGTTCAAAAACTAAGAAAATATGAATAATAAAATGGATATAGGATTTTTCCCCAAAAGTATCATCCAAGTACCTATAGTAAAAGAGTACACGTTATATTTGTAGGATACCTCACAGCTATAATAAGCCTAGTGGAGCTTGGCAAGTCGTTTAAATATTTATAATTACAGCTAGACCTGGTAAGATTTGAAATGTCGCAAACCAAGACTATACATGGATTTTAGATTATTAAAGAAATAACACATCTCAGAAAATGTTCTTGACGTATACTGATGTAATGGCTAGGAAGAATCAATATTTTTCTTGGTATTTGCTTGTTACCACCGTAAAAACAAGTCTCAAGTTAGCAAACAATACGGCCATATCCATAGAAATATCAACTATATCATAGTGCAATAAAACAGAAAGCGTAATGAAAACAATGGTCCATCTGAGATCACACAGAGCAGCTGTGGAGAAGCTAATAGCCATGCAATTTGGACTCTTCAGCTAGCAATCCTTGGCTTTGTAGCCTTCCACACGGTTGGAATCTATCACGGCAACTAACAAAGTATCAAGCTTAGGCAATAATTCGTAAATTAATGAACTATCAAGGTAGGATGGTGTAGAATCTGTTGATCTAATATGCATCCTTGACACCTGTTTGTGAAGTCAGAACTGTACAGACCATCTGTAGCATTTTCTACCTCATTGATTAGTACAAGGGTGTTATTCATAGTACCACCAACTTGAGCACTATTTAGATCAATCTAACTTGTCCCATTGAGTTACTAGTTAGCACCCACTTGTACAGTACTTGGCATAGATACATACGGTAATAGATGTGTTTGCCAGCATTATATGCATGTATAACAAATCATTCCTCACATGTTTAAAGCAGCTAGCCACCTTTCAGACTTATCTTTTGTATTTGTTTCATTTAAAGCTTCCTTCTGGTTTGGAGTTTGGAACAGATGTTTAGAGAGTGCATTTATGTCCAGTTCCTCATTCTTATGTAAGCTTTGTCTATGTAGATGCCGAGTAGACATCTAGTGGTAAGAGAGATGATATTTGTCATGGGAATGATGAGTGTAGTATTTATCATACTTATGAAGATCGATCGGATTGCATATCATTTTTTCATTCCTAAAATTTCAGATCATGGATTACAATTCGGAATTGCGATATTAAAAAAATGAAAAATATTAAACTTTTAATTATTTTCAGAAGTATGTGCGATTAAGAGGATAAAAAATTAAAAATCCATGAAAAAACATATATTCAATATCAAAGTAAAACTTTCTAAACATATTAATGCAACAAAATTGCATCAAGTATTCATTATCAATTAAAACAAATGAGTTGAAGAATATCTGAAATTAACGGCTAAAGAATATGCTGTTGAGCTCCCCAAGAATGTGTTGTGCTCAAATGCATTGGTCTTTGTAGAAGAATTCACAGTGAACTAAAACAAATAAGTTAAAGAATGTCTGAAATTAATTGCTAAAGAATGTGCTGCTGAGCTCCCTAAGAGTGCGTTGTGCTCAAATGCATTGGTCTTTGTAGAAGAATGTGTATTCAAAGTGCTGAAAACCTTGAAACTACTGATGATGCATGTCTAGAATGTCCTATGCTCATTTTTTGTACTGTTATAGCTGTATCAAGTGTCAAACCTTGTTATTCGGACAGTGTCTTAATGTTTAAAGAAATTTTTAACCTTAAAAAGTTATTTGTGTTTTTAAAGATTTTATTTTTTAAAAAGTTTTATATTGTTTTTTAAACTCACAATACCACAGTGTTAGAATTGTTCATAATCATGATCTGGAATTATCTAGATTACAATCCCAAACCGACATTCATAAGTATGGTATTTATATAGTATTATACTTATTATAGTATGCAAGCATTTTGGATAAAGATGTCATATAATTTTTATCATGCAGAGTTCATTACCAGGGAGCTTAGTCCCAAAATTAGAGTCATTTCAATGATTGAGTTTTTGTCAATAGAGGGGTTCTGCGACATTACGGGAAAACCAATTAGTAAGTTGTCCAGCAGCAATAACAGAAGCGGCAGAAATAATAGGATTCATAGTAATCTCCTTTCACTAAAAAAAAATGTTTTTGAGTTGTTGATAATACAAAAGTTTTTCGGTTGTTTAACTCGCTTTTGTCCACTCTTCCGCCCGGGTTATATTTCATATATTTTGTGCTGCAAAGAGAAACAATTCAGTACGGGAATCCAAAATCTAATTCACAACTAGCCCATAGACCAAACCGAGTAACCGAGTATATCCATTGTATTGGAAAATTCATGATTTTGAGCTGAATTCAATGGACCATTTTGTACTAAATCCTCTTGATTCTAACGGATTAGCACGAGCCATTCCTGTGATGGCTAGATCCGGTTGCAATTCCCACGAGCCAACTGATGGTGCAACGAATTTTGGTTCGGGAAATCTATGTTTGATATCCAAAATTTGATTGTTAATGCTTGTTTGGATCTTTTGGGAAAGTCTAGGATCATGATATGAATCATATTATGCTGATTGAGGAGATATGGTCATTCCTCAGCGCATTTCCTTATGATTGAGGAGAGGCGTCTTTTGACGAAGTAGGCCCAAGCAGTTCATAAAAAATCCACATTAAGGTGGGCTGGAAATTAAACAAGCAAACCTATGTTAAGAAAAAGCAGGGGTTATCTGCTTATCCTGCCTTTTAAATACAAAATAAAGCCACAAAGCAGAATCCCTTAAATACAATCCGCAGCGGTTGCAGTTGTTTGCTCATTGACTTTGATCTGACACCCAACAATAGGCATTTCTACCCTAGTGAATCACTGCGATCTTGGGTGCCCTAGCATGTGGTCCTCCAAGTTTTGAACCAACACATTCCACATGGAACTGCAAAATTGAGGGGAAGCTGAATTGTTGGGAATGGCACCATGGATGCTAGGCTTGTGGATTATTGAAAAGGCTACCATCCATATGGTGCTGATAGCAATGTTTGTTGCCTTCTAGAAACTCTATGGCCATGAGCATTTTAATGGCCACTTGTTGAGGTTGTGGAGTCTACACATCTGCAAAAATAAATTGATAGTGGTCTTTCCGAATATTCTAATAGGTTGTGCTGATGATGGCCGCAGCCATGCATTCTCCATTACCATCATTATGATCCTAGCCTTATCCCAACCACAAAGGGAGCTATGCATTCTCCATGCATTGGATAAATATCAATTATAAGGCAAGCGTGACATTTTGTGCTTGTAGCAAGGCAAATCATTTGACTTTTGGCATGAATGAGTGGTTATTTATTATTACCATGTCACCCACAGCACCACCACCCCCCCCCCCCCCCCAAAAAAAAAAAAAAACTTTGAGAAATGAGGCCTCCATTTACAATGAATGTGTAAATAAAAAAGTGATGCTAGATAGGCTAGAGTGATCATGGCAACAAGCTTTGACAGTTCATCCAATTCTTCTCTAACTTTCTTTACCATTGAGGTCACATGCATGTGGCCCTCCTCACACACAGTGTTGAGCAAGTGGTGTGTGGTTCATACGTCATTCTATTGGACCTAATACGCCATATGCAGCCATGTATCCTTGATTCTGAGTTCGTTATTTGGCACTCATTGCATAGCCAGGTAGGGATGACCTTGGTATGTGCCTTCTATTTGCCAAGTTGTTGCCATTGGCACCATATCTTGTTAATTGCTTCCAAAACCATGATGTTGTATCTCGATAGCTCCAGATTGTATAGTATTTGGTCCTGCATACTGCATGCCACACATCTTGGGTCTTTTCAAGCTTTTCCACTTCACTAGATTGTATTGAAAATTGTTCTCCATTTCCTGCCATAGGAAGTCACAAAAAAATAAATTAATCAAATTTGTTGAACTACGCTCTTGGTTACAGCCAGGGCTGGTACAAAGTACACAGGAAGCATATTCAAGATATATTTGGCTAGGGTAAGCTTTGCCTATAGCTGAGAGTGACAAGCTCTTTCAGCTTGTCAGTTACTTATGGAAACACTAAAACAAGGATACATATTAATTTTTCACGCCTTGGAGAATAGAGGCATCCTGAGGTACGTTTTCAGAGATAGCCTGCAACCATTTCTCAAGATACCGCTTGAGGACATGGGATGGTTTATGCCAGTTCACCTGCAAGGCCAGAGCTTTGTCGAACATATTCAGAACAGTCTTGATGCACTTGCATTGAGGAATCAATGTGTGCATAATTAGACAAGTGTCACCTATGTATTTTTGAATGTAACTATTCTAGGGTACTGGATTGGTGATCGTATGAAGTCTTAAGCAAGTGTCAAAGGTTGATGAAATAATTGTACATACGTAAGGCGAGAGGGAATCCCTTTGATGGAGCCCATACATTAGAGTGAAAGTGGGAGACCTACAATCCTGTAATTTGGCTTGGAAATGCATAGTGTTGAGAGTGTAATTGATTCACTGTAGTGACCAATTTGAAAAGTATAGTTCCTCTATTGTCATTTGCAGGATATCCCAGTTCATACCGTCATAGCTCTTTGTCAAATCCTTTGCCTACCTTAACAGCTTGGGAAAGGCATCATGATGATGAAACTCTTTGAAGTAATTTGACTGGATTATTTATTGCAAGCATATTTAAAGTATCACTTAATATTTCTTATCACACAAATATATTAGAAAATATCTGAATAAAATATTATCTTGAATTTCTTTTCGTTGGACTTGTGTTACCTGATGTTTCTTTATATGAAGATAATCGAAACTATGATTTGGAAACCACATGTACGGCATAATTTGAACAGTTTCATCCTTACTTTTTGACTATCTGAGGGTTAGGTTAGCTTTCAATTGAACTAAAGTTTCTTGGCAATTAAGGTCTTTATGCTTACCTTTTAAACCAATCCTTTCAAGAAGAAAGGATTTCCTGTACATTTTGTAATAGATATTTTTCTTCGCTGAAGGATATATATGATTATGTTATATTGCTATAACTTTCTGATTTTGTGGTAATTGCAGTTCTCCGTGGTTTCTTTTTCAGTGGGTTAATTAACAAATATTATTATACGTGTGGTTTACAGGGGCAACTCCAAAAGGTGTGTTAAGGGTTATGGGTGTACAGGGACTTACAATCTATCATGTTAAGAGCCATTTGCAGGTAATAGCTAGTCTCTTTTTTTTTTCTTTTAAACTTGATTTGTTTTACGTTGCATTTCTTCTCTGAGGGGCAAAAGACTGTTTAACTGTTGTGCATATTTTCCTTTTGCAGAAGTATCGTTTGTCCAAGTATCTTCCAGATTCAATGGTTGATGGTATGGAAGAGTTATCAGTTATTAGTAAGTCAATATGGTGTTTGAAATGGTTGTTGCACTGCTAATTTTGGCTTCTCATAGGTTCGAAGTCAGACAAAAAGGAAGCTAACGATATCCTCTCCAATTTAGATGCTTCATCGTAAGTGCCTTCTGACCGTTTCCTCATTTTGTGATTTAGCTTTTCGTATTCCAGTACAATTCTTAAATTATTAAATGCTTGATAATTAGCTATTATGTGTTGCTATTTAATTTTATAAAACATGGTAGTTTTTTACTTTCTTCTTTACAACAGTTATGTGTATTTGTAAAATGGTTGAAAATGTTGTCTTTTACTTGTAGTGGGATGCAAATCTCAGAAGCATTGCAAATGCAAATGGAGGTACAAAAGCGTCTCCATGAACAACTTGAGGTATGTTACTTATTCTATATTTTTTAAATTGCAGTTCTTTGATAGGCATGAAGAATGCCGAAACTCATGCAGATAAGCATCTTTTTTGGCCAAGAAGTCAACTACTAATTATAGATTGGTAATGCTAAATAACATTTCGTTCATACCATTGTAGGGAGCTACAACCAGTAATGCTAAATAATATTTGTCTATAACACTCTTAAGGGCCGTATCATGTAACATAAAATATATATATAATTTCATTTATAACAAAGGGTTTCAAGTGGCATGTGGGCTCTATTTGCTCTAAAAAATAATTCCAGCAGGAAACAAATTTTGGCATGAGAGATCAGAAGAAAACTTTTTTGCAATCTTGTCCAACCTGTATTATTATATGGGTATGTTGCATGTGGCCTTCTCTTTTCCACACATAATCAGAAAAAATTAGAGTGTGTTCAGAAACAGTTTCTTGTATGTGAATTTCAAGTGAAAATGCAGACTTCTAATGATATCTTACTTCTAGAAGCAGATTTGCGAGGCCCTTTGTCAATTTATTGGTTATACTAAGAAGTTAAGTCACATGGAGGAAGTCAATTATGCTAAGGGGATAGTGAATGCTACACAAGAAAATGGATGGTTACATCAAGAAAAAAATGTCTTCAGTCATGGAATATTGTAATGGAGGATCTTCCTTTAAACAAAAGGCTCTTCCAAAAGACTATAAAAGAAAAGGTCTTGGCTAAAGTTTGGTTGAACACATCAGAAAAAAAGCATTTTTATTTACATTCTGTTAAAGGAGGTTTGTTATCTAGTACCCAAAACTATCTAGTCTCCATTATTCCTATTCATCTAAGGAATCAAATTGCTAGAGCAAGAATGAGCTCTTATCATCTTTTTGTTGAGACAGGTCATTGGATCAATTTACCGAGAGAAGAGCATATTTGCAGATTGTGCAAACAAAGCATAGAGGATGAAAAATATATCTTTTTATTTTGCCCATCTTTGGCTCACGTTCAAATGAATTATAATATTAATTATAATGTGTTGATTGTTTTTTTTTTTTTTTTTCAAATTGACCCTATGTATTTGAGGCATCACATCAATGATGTTTTCAACTTTCTTCAAAAATGGGTTGAGGCTTTGTAATCATCTAACAAATTTGACATAATAAAAATTTCAAGTTTCAGTTTCCATGAAAAGGTAAGAAATTCAAGCAAAATATATTTTTATGTGTAACAAAAAGGTAGGGTAGGGAATGCAAGTGTACCTTTCCATGTAGGACCTCAACAAATTTTGGCATGGTTAAAAACTTTCAATATGCAGAATAGCTTCAAGTTTTCCTTGAAATACAAGGATACATGGTTCCACGTAACAAAAAGTTTCTGGTAATTTCTTTAAATTCACTGGATTGTTTTGCTTCCTGAAACATAATTTTCTCTACATTTACCATTCATGTTTTCTACCGTTGATTTATTATTTCGTATGCAAAAATTGGTATTGAAAATAGTCTAACAGAGAAAAAATGGTTCTGAAAAAAGTTCACTGATCAATAAAGAAGTGCTATCTAGAGGTGTTAAAATTTTTTATACCAATACCTTATTACTTGATCACAGTGAAGATCATCTCTGTCAAGTTATAGATATATATTATAAATATATAATTAAGCTAGTTTTTATTTCTTCCAAGAAGTAAGAAAGAAAGAAACACTCAAGTAGGATTTGAGCTTGGGATTTATTTGGGTCCTAGCTTGGTAGTATAAAACTTATGTTGCAAATTTTTACCAGTTCTGCAATGATTACTTTAATCAAATAAATTAATATTTTCTTAATCCGGTGAGTCCAAATGGTTGGGAAAAAAAGCTATGACTTGTTTAAAAACCAGAAAGGAAACTGCAATTTTCAATGGTTAAGAGTTGTCATCTTTGGAGCTCTACGTTTCTTAATTCTCCAAGCATGCAACTTAATATCTTGTTTTAAAACTAAAAACTATATTCCCTTACAGCGTATTAATGCATGTTTTTTTTAAAACATTACTTTTATTTTTACTACCAATTTTTTGATATTTTATTTCTTAGGATTCCATGCTTTTTAGGTATTATGCTCCAAGTATCACATCTTTCTATTTGTCTGTCTATAAATTCATATTTCAAAGTAGAGATGTTCCCAAATTTGTTGCCTTTGTTCTCAGAGAATTTTTGTCTTTCTTAGTTAATCGTCTGGTTACATGGGTGCAAAAAATTGTAAACGTCTCTGGTTGGTATTCAAAATTTAACGTCTATGGTGTTCTTGTCAGTCTAATTGACGAAAATTTTCTACTGTCTGATGAGAAGGATTATGCTGACGAAAAGCTCGTGTATGCTTGAAAGGAGGACATTTAAATCTGACATCATTAACTATGAAATTTGTTTTTACGGTTCAGTTTAAAAAATATCATTGTTGAACAGTTTAATGAATTTTTTATTGCATCGAGCAAGTATTGTGCATAAATTTGTGTAGGTATGAGCTGAAAATATCTCTGTTTCTAAAATGATGTCCAGGTGCAGAGGCAACTACAGCTGCGCATTGAGGCACAAGGGAAGTATCTTCAGAAGATAATAGAAGAGCAGAAAAGACTAAGTGGTGCACTGAAGGACAATACGCCTTCAGGAAATTTTACACTGCCGGCTTCTTCAGGCCAGAGAGAGGGAACCGGAGATCCTAAGCCAGATCCTTCTAATCTTACATCTGTGCCCGTAGCTTCTCAAGAGAATGCTGACACCGAAGGAGCTTCTAATCCTGCTGTAAAACATTCCATCTCCTGTTTTTCTCACGATGAATCAAGGTCAACTTTGTCACAGCAAGGTCCACCATCTCCAGATGTATCACTGGGGGATGATAAATCTACAAGTATGGCAAATTCACCTGTAGAAACCCACAAAATTGGGCAACCATCAGCTAAGAGACAAAGAGTTAATATCTCAATGTCCTCAGATCATCAGGTTTGTAAGGAGTAAAGTAAAGTATAGATGGATCACATTTGATGTGAAATTGGGTCTCTATAAACATAATTATACCCAACCATAGTCTCTTGTTCAAGTTTTGATCAGATAGACTTTATCCCATTGATGTAAGATTCTCATGATCAGATGGCAGGTTCAGATGCTAACCTTCAGCCTGCTGTTGCCATGTCTGCTCTTCCTTGCGCACAGACTCCAACCACATGTATACCAGAGACACAAACAACTGATACGGCTACTGACACCTCTGGCAGAGTACAGATGCTACATGACTCATCGAGGGATGATTTTTATTCGCTGCATTCCATTTCTGATATGCGATGCCAACAATTTTCTTTACCAAACAGTTCACAAAATTTGGGACTAGGAAACTTTTCAGAAACTAATACAGAAGGAAAGTGGTGTTTTTTGTTCTAAAACATTTCTCCCTCTTTTTCATTGGTTACCTCGCTGATAACAGCTGAAAAATATGCTACTCATTTACAATAATTTCTTGGTGCAGATTTACAGGATGGTAATGGGCATGACATTAGGATTTGAACAGAATACATACTAAATGCCTTGGATCGTTGGTCAGTACAGTCTGGTTCTTCATTGTATTTTTTACACATGTTGGCTGCTGAATTTGGTGTTACTTTCAGGTTAGTTGGCCCAGTTGAAAAATCAGTAGTGCCAGATGTGAAGGCCTTTATGCCTTAACAATTGTGTACTTGTAGAGTAAATCATGACTCGTATAAATGCGATGAAATGATTAAATTGTTGAATTTCCCAAATTGGGAGTGTCAGAATTTTCATCAAAGGTAATTAGAACGGTGAAATCCAAACATCAATATCAGAGAAGCATACGTTCCGCTACTTTAGTGAAAGCTAAATCTGCTAAGAAATTTGGAGCATTGAACTGTAGTTTGTGTATATTTATTTATAATTCTAGACAAGATTCTCTCTTCATTTTTAAAGTCACTTCAGAGCAATGCTGTGATGCTCCAAACACCGATCTCGTGTAATCTTCAATCGTAATTTTAGTGTGTAAGAAAATACAAGGAATAAAACACTCACTATTCCAACATTGGTGATGCCCTCATGGAAATGCTGGATGCAGAAATTGCATAGGATGAGCGTCGTTGGTTAAATCAATTGCAGTGGCTAAAATGCAGGGCTAGGCTAGCATAATGGGAGTTTGTCGATGTTAACCGTCATTGATTTTAACTGCATGACCATTAGGTAGTGGCATGGTTTCACGGATTTATGTCAACATGCAAGTGTAAGCTATAGGAAAGTCAACTGGAAGCGTATTCTTTTTGTTGCATTTATCAGAAGGTGATTTGCGATTATGATGCAATACTTATGATGAAGTGAAGAGAGTATCAACATTTTCGTTGAGATGTGAATTGACACCATCTCTATGATATTCATCAGTAAGATGATTATACTTCTACCTGCCATACGATAGTTATTTTTTATATTACATTCAAAGCCGCATGATTTTTCAACACACGAGTTGTGTATGCAGGTTAATAATTGTATTTGCCGAATGTTTGATAAACCAGATAAAGGAAATCTGGGGCAGGTTGGCCACCTTGTATGAAATAAGTACATTTGCTGGATGCTTAAACCAGTAGTAGTGTTCCAAATATCATTCTCATCGTCTTTAACAATGTCCTAACAAAATAGGGTCGGCTACTTAACTTGCTTTTATTTTTATGCAGTATTAGATATTTATTTATTGCAATTTTATCTTCAATCACTTTTTCGCATATCTATTTTGATTTTCCTTTTGAGAGCTTTCCTATAACAATAATTTGTGGCATCTTTTTTTATGGACTAGCTTTCCTATAACAATAATTTGTGGCAACTTTTTTTATGTATTGGATGTTAAATCTTCCTTGCACTTAGCTTTTAGTAGCTCTTCTAGATTAGTGATGTGGCAACCGTTTTTTATATGTATTGGATGTTAAATCTTCCTTGCACTTAGCTTTTAGTAGCTCTTCTAGATTAGTGATGTGGCAACCGTTTTTTATAGGTATGTTGTTAGGTCTTCTTTCCACATTCTCAAATCATTTAAGTCATCATTTTTGTAATTTTTTCAAAATAGAATTTCCTCCAAGTCTTCTTCTAACCATCGAATAGTGGTTTACATATACTACTAGAAAAAACAAATAAATGCATTAATAATCTTCTTTGTATAGTTTTGCCATGAATTAGTTAAAATTTAATCGAGGAGAATTAAAGCTTGGAGAACTCGAGAATCTCATCATAATCATGTAAATTCTTAGTTTGTCCTTGGTAAAATTTCTCTAGGTTTTTTTAAATAAACCATAAAAGCAAGAACTTTCTATTGAGAATGTTTGTTAGAATATATCCTCTAATCAAGATACAATCATATCATTAAACTCCTAACTTAAGCCATAAATAGTTATCAAATGTTATGATTATTCACACATCATAACTATTTACGAAGTATAAAAAAATCCAAGTTCACACATCATAAAGCATATATGATGAAGTGCTAATCAGTCGATGCGTCAACTAGGCTATGTATACGTGGCCCTGTATGCAGCCACCTATCCCTGGCCTATAAATAAGAGGGTCTTTCGCCTCATTTAGGAATCCTTTTGTCATTTGTAGTTAGACTCTTTCAGTTTGTTTCCATAGGAGTTAGAATATTTTCCCAATGCATGCCCGCAGTGTGATGCTTGTAATTGTACGGAACCTTTATTTGAGTGTGATGTACTTGGATGTGCACATGATCGAAAATAAAGATTGAGATTACTTCATCATTGTAGCATTCACTTAGTTTAATTGTTTAATTTAATTATTAATTGTTTTTTGTTATTTATTGCTTTCTTAGTTAATATTTATTTATCATCATTTACTATTCTTGTTGTTAAATGC
>MNCI01004632.1:173875-186894 GCA_015680685.1 Gnetum montanum
TACGTGACAAAGCAAATACTAGTCCAGGTGAGAAGACAGCGAACTGCGATCAACGTGTAACTATCTAGATACCACAACTAGCCTGTCCGCGGAGTTCGACCGGATCGTGCGTGAACGCTCGTATTCGTATGGTTGAGTGTAGGGATACGTAGCCGCTCATCATTGGCGCCGTTGCCGGGGATAGTGCTAGTTATCTAAATCAGTTATATCATATAAGGTTGCTGTATAGAACTTAATGACATATCTCTTAGGAAGAAAAAATAATTATAAAAAAGTCACATATAAATTCACACACAATTTCGCAATCATGCCTCTCCTACAAGACTATAATAATGCAACATCTAGTGAGGAAGTTCATTGGAGAACCAACGAATATTATGACAATGAAGATTGGAGTATGCAACCCGAGGTGGGGGTTTCTTATAAACATAAACAAAGACAACATCGTCCTAATGCACAAAAGCATAACATACCTAGTGACGATGAACCCCTATTGGCCACTACAAGCTTAACGGAAATACAGGAGGCAGTTCAAATAGCCCGCAGGCATCGTAAGGAAAGTTCTCTACCTGTGCTTGATTTAAACAACTTCCCTACTTTTTCAGGAGGCTATAACTTAGACCCATATCAACATTTACAAGCCTTCTACGATGCCTGCACATGGAATAACATTGATAATTGGTGGCAAAAACTTAAGCTCTTTCCTATGATACTCGTTGGCCAAGCAAAAGTATGGCATAGATCATTAAAATCAAATTCAACACGACGTTGGTCAACAATGGTAGAAGTCTTTAACGAAAAATATCAAACCTACGCAACAGTGTCAGCCTTGAGGAAACAAATCCAAGGGTGGAAACAAGCACAACATGAACCCTTGGACATGGCCTTAGAAAGATATCATGCACTGTTAAACAACTGTCCAGGCCATGGGTTTTCCAAGGAAAGGCTAATGTACCATATCATGGATGGGCTTCGTAATAAAACAAGAGAAACCTTAGGGATGTATGCCCAAGGACAACTATACGAACTACGAACCCATCAAGTCCAAGAGCTTATTAAGCGGGTAGCAAAAGAAGAAGGAGAATTGACCAAATGGGAGAGTGTTGAAAAACATCAATGGGGCCAAAATCTCAACTTAACAAAGGTCCATGATCATAAAAAGGAGAAATCAACCAATCACAAGGAGAAAGAATCATCTTTGCCAATACAACAATCACTAGATGAAATTGAGGCAAAGATCAATAAGATGTTGGAATGGACGTATCAAAAGTGTGGATAATTTATCAACAATATTGGAGATAGAGTTTTGACAACCCAAGAAGCAGGACAAAACATTAGACAATCGGAAAGAAAGAATGAAAGAAATAAGAGCTCAACTGCCAATCATACGTATGAATGCAACATATGCCTGTACGATCACCCCAAGGGCCAATGCCCAATATTGTTACATTTACATGAGCATTGGGGAAACACATTACATCTAGAGTTTGTATAGAGATACTGTGTTCGATCACAGTGGCAACAATCCCAGTCGTGGGGGAGACCACCACTAGACTGGAGACACCCTTCGTATCCTTCGAATCCAAATGCTTATCACGTTCAACATCCTGTTTCTCCAACTAGGCCAACGCACTTTATCTCACCACAGTACCATTCTCCTCAATACTATCAACCCATGCCTCCAACACAACCACCACCTTGTGTGCCTTACACTCCTTCTAATTTTCAACATTCTCATCCTTTTCCTTCTTATACATTGCCACCAACTGTTCCTAAGGTGTCTGCACCACAGCAACAACCCCCAAACGTCACTTGTGCTACTACTACTAACAGCAGTGAGAAGCCTCCTCGACATCCAAAGCGTCCCTTCTTTAAACATGACCATAAGAAGGAACAACACAATTCCAAGGCCACTGCATCCTCCAACTCAGCACAAGTCCCACACTGTGGTGCACCCCTATCTTTGAACCCAACACCTCATGTAACTTCATCAGGGCCACGAACTCACACTCCAACAACAATACGGCCCAATGAACACAAGAATGGAGAGCGACAACCCAATCCTTGCATACCATCTAACGGTCCTAAACATCATAGTGGGTCAACTCGTTATCCGGGAACTACATTGCATAAATTGCCCCACTATGCTTATTATAATCAAGTGTGTGAACCCCAATGGAATAAGTATGACCAGGTTCCAATATTTCCAACATGCAAGGATCCCCACCTTCCATTTATTAATTCTAGCCATGCTCAACCGTTTAGTTATGAGGGGTATCCTCCATTCTAACAACATAGAATTAATAAACATTTTTTTGTTTCTTTAATTTTTCAACTTTTTGTTTTCCAGTTTTTCACCTTTTAATTTATTGTTTTATCTTTTTGTCTTTTTATCTTTTTATGAGTAATCTCATCCACGAATAAAACACTTATGTGACTTGTTGGTTGAGGTGTTGTTCTATGTTATCGAGTCTCGACGATCAATTATTTGGATAGTGAGCCCATTGCACCCACTCATCCATTCTACAAATAAGAGGTTCTGTTCGAGGGTACAGTGATATTCTTGAAATTTCTTGAAACTTAAAATTAATTTTGTGTTCATTGTACCTAGAATGAAGAAGGATGGACCAAGAGGGAATGATTAGGGTGTGACATCAAGGGGACTTGCGGATTCTCTTTGGTGACATCTGTGGGAGTTATCATGCAACGTGGTTATACTAAGATCCTTGTAGATCTAATGAAAATGGGAGTAAGAGTAATCAAAAGGGCACTCAAAAATCCAATGCTGTTCTAGGGGGTCCCACTGGAAAGACATGCACCATGCTTGATGGTTGGTAGCTTCTCTGGATTCAGTATTCAAAAGAAAAAAAAAGGAGAAGAAAGAGAAAAAGAAAAGATAAGAAAAGTGCCACAAAACAAAAATCACTCCTCCCTTGAACAAAACGGCAAGTGATCGTATGCCTTGTTGTTATGGTACTCTCAGAGTTGCTCATCATGGGATGAAACAATGCGATGTCACTGATTAGAGGAATGGACTTGGTCCTGATCTTGGAACAACGGGTTAATGACACATTAATCATGCTTTACACGCAGGATTCATTGTGCCCTGAGTCAGTTACCTCATGTCCCAATCTCTACAATCCCTTCTCCGGTTCATTCCATCTCGCTATTCATGTATTTGTGACTCGTGTTTTGTATAGCATTGAATTTATACCTCATCACAGTGGTATCAACATGTGTGTGTTTTGTTGCATTGGTATAGATTACATTTAACCCTTCTAGTGCCTACGAACATTCTAAGGTGTGGTTACGCAAGGGCATTATAGGTTGGAACCTGCTTTGGGGAGGACCCACTTGCATGACTTTTGTAGGTTGTACTTGTTGCACACCACCACATCATCTTATACCCTCCGAGTACTTCATTGTCAAATCTATTCTTTCCTTTGTCATTATTTTATCAAACATTCCTCAAAACTAGGTCCGACATTAAAACTTTTAGGGCAACTTCCTTGGAAAATTTCTAACTCTAAAATCACACTAAGTAAAGAATGCAACATTTATTAAAGGCAATGGATAAGGTATGAAATCATTGAACTTTTTTCAATAACCTTACTAACAATTGATTTTTGTGTGATTATAGATGGCCCCTAAAAGAAGACAACAAGGAGGACCTTCTCAAGGTGCAACCAAATGACCTGGGGGAGGCAGAGGCCAAGGACCTCATGTAGAACATGCAAAGCAGAAGGCAATCCTTCAGCATCCATCATGAAACTCCTGTTACTGCATAATCTATCCAAGCAAAGGGAGGAGAGGTCAGGGCCCGAGCCTATGAAGAGGAATGACGGCTATTTGCAGCATGGCATGTCAAGGCCAATCAAGTGTTCCCGCAGCTGCCGTGTCTATGAAAAGTGCCGACTCCATCAAACATTGGAACATCAGCATGGATAGCTTATAATCCTCAAATAGAAGAGGAGAAACGTCAGGTGCTTCTTCAACGGTATCTATCTCAGAAGCCTGATGCATAGGACAAAGGAAAGGCACCCATGGAGGAGCCACCACTACCGGGAACCCCATGAGTTTTGCAAGTTTTGTCTTTTGTGTCTGTGTTTGAATTTTGTTTAATTCTCCACTATGGCATGAATAAATTTCTAGTCAGTCAATAATCCCATACCTATCCACTGTGTATTCAATTGAGATTGTTCCTCACTTTCTTTGACTCGAGGACGAGTTGTTATTCAGTCGTGGGGGTATGATGAAGCGCTAATCAGTCGATGCGTCGACTGGGCCGCGTGTACGCAGCCACCTATCCCTGGCCTATAAATAAGAGGGCCTTTCACCTCATTTAGGAATCCTTTTGTCTTTTGTAGCTAGACTCTTTCAGTTTGTTTCCATAGGATTTAGAATATTTTCCTAGTGCATGCCCGCAGTGTGATGCTTGTAATTGTATGGAACCTTTATTCGAGTGTGACGTACTTGGACGCACACATGATCGGAAATAAAGATCAAGATTACTTCATCATTGCAGCATTCGCTTAGTTTAATTGTTTAATTTAATTATTAATTATTTTTTGTTATTTATTGCTTTCTTAGTTAATATTTATTTATCATCATTTACTATTCTTGTTGTTAAATGCGGAATGAGTACGACTTAATCACGAGCATTTAAGTGTGACTACTTGGTAACCCAGTAGCGTACCTAGGATCTATGCTTGGTAATCCCAGTAGTAGTCGTGCACGAGGTCTAAGATGTGTACGGATGATTAAGGAACGGATGATCATCACACCTAGGTTAGCTTAGACTTCATTTCCTATTGCTCATTAGTTTAATCAAGATTATTCTCCATTGTCTGTAGGAGTAGCACTAATTTAGGATCACATCATACGCCTCATTCTGGACTAAACCATACGTGACAAAGCAAATACTAGTCCAAGTAGGAAGATAGTGAACTGCGATCAACGTGTAACTATCTAGATACCACAACTAGCTTGTTCGCGGAGTTCGACTGGATCACGCGTGAACGCTCGTATTCGTATAGTTGAGTGTAGGGATACCTAGCCGCTCATCAATATACGAGAGGAAAAATAGCAATATGAATCAATAAGAAGAAAATTGACATTGATCTAGATGGTTTCCAAATGGTTCTTCATACTAAAAAACATTGGGGAAGTATATCTATTGGTGATTACATGCCAAATCTTCAAAATAGATAACATGTTCAAGATATTTTAACTACAAATAATTCATTTGCAACTATTGGTCAAAATATGGAAATAATATCTTTTGATAATGTTGATTCTATTATAAGGGTGGGGGCTTTCTACCCCTTCACCCAATGTTAATCTTTCAGAGAATGTTTGATTTCCTACCTTAGAGTGGGGGATTTTTCAAGATTGGTTGTAAGAATGAGAACCTAAAAAAACATTCCCAAAATCATTAGGTCTTTTTGTTAAAGTTCTATTTTTAATATATATACTTTTTAGGGTCTCACACCCCTTAATTTGGATGCTCCAATTTATGGATTTAATTTTAGTGGGTAATGCTAAGTTATAAAGTTCCAATTTAGTTCTATGAAAATTCTGTGTTGATTATATTTTTTAAGGTATGTATGGTCATCTAGTTATATTCTAATGATGTGGTGCTAGCCTAATAGTAAGACTCTTGATTTGAAAGCTCCAAGTTTTGGGTTTGATTTTGGTAGACAATACTAAGTTATAAAGTTTTAATTGGACTATATTTATTATGCCTATATTACAATTATTTTAGCCAAAATCTTATTATACTCTTCCTAATTCTTATAGGTTTTGTCATCGTGAAGCACAATTATTTAATGCTTGTCCTTTTCTACTCATGAAAATAGATGTAAAAAAGAAATACATAAGCATGGTCGAGTTAGTTATGCACTCATTATTAAAGTATCTCTAGTATTAGGTTGGGAGTTCAATTCTCAATTGTGCATACAACTAACCATATAACTAGTATGCTCATTCAATGTTAAAGATTAATAAAAAAAAAACATATTGAAGTTGAGGATAGAGAAAAGAAAAACAATCTAAAGTCGAAGTTACAAAAAATTAATTTCAAAATGGTAAGTATGATCAAATACCAAAAAAAAAAAAAAAATAGACAAGATAGAAGCTTATGTGAATATTTCTACTTGGACTACAAGAAATATTGATTAGTTTGGATAGAAAGCCTGTAAGGAAAATTTTTCCTTATCTAATAAGAATATTGTTAACTTACATATGAAAACTACCATTAACAAGAAGGTTATAGATGATGGTAAAAATTTTCAACATAAGATTAACATTAAGCAACAAAGTGAAGGTCATCCAAAAGTTGTGTAACCATTTTCTATTGAATCTTACTTTGATACAAATATTGGTATTTTACCATAGATTTCTACCTCAAATCCTTTTACTATTTTAAGTTAAAGTATGTGTGTTGAAAGTGGTTTAAATGTTGTTAGGAACATGACCTTCTTTCCTTCTAAAAATGAATTTTCTTGATTTTTCAAAGATCAATTGTAAGGTTATATACTTGAATAGACATTTCTAAGTTAGAAATCTTTTTCTTTCAATGTTGTTTTTAATTTTTTATACTCTATGTCAAACATGAATTTTTTTTGCTTATTATTAATATTTTTTGGCGTGTGACATCCACTTGACACATCTCGTGCCCACCACCCATGCCCCTGCTCCCTCCTTCCCCCCTCCCCCTCCCCCCATCTAATTAAGGTATTAGCCTAGTGGCAAGACTCTTGACTTCATAGTAACTCCAAGTTATGGGTTCAATTTTGGTGGGCAATACTAAGTTATAAAGTTCTAAGTTGATTATATGTTTTAGGGATAAATATTGTTAATAAACTAAAATTGAAATTTTTTACTTATGTTCATTAAGACCCCTTAGATCTATTGGGCCAATTTCAAGATTCCTTTTATGGATTTTTTAAAAATTTATAATGGAATTCATCAAGTAACCTAGGGTTACCAAGCCAAGACTCTTACCATTAAGTTAACACCTCATTGTTAATACTCTCCACCCCCTACCTAATAAAATAAATAAAGAAAAATTTAGTTAAGGTAGCTTCGTAACATAATTAAAATTTTTTACAAGAATTATCAATGAATAACATACATTGGTTTTGATTTTTATTTTCAATGTGAAAATTAATTCTCATTGAATCAATTTGAGATTTTATTAATTTAAAAAGTATAAAAGATTCTCTCAACCAAATCACTAGCATCATCATCATCCTAGCCTTGTCCCAACAAAATGGGATCAACTACATGAGTTCTTTTTCAGCATTCACTTTTATGACAGGTTAAATTTTTATTTATTTGTAGTTTTTTCAAATCATCTTCAAATATTTTTTTCCCATGTCTTTTTTGGTCTTCCTTTTGATGGCTTTCCTAGAATAGTGATATAACAATCTTTTTTATAGGTTCATTGTTTGATCTTCTTTGTACATGTCTAAACCATCTAAGCTACCATTTCTATAACTAATCTCTCACTCAAATACTAAATAAGTATCATAAATATATAACTAAACTGGTTGTATATTTTCATCATGCCTCAAAGTGAGAAGTGTCTTTGTATAGCCCCTTAGCATCAAACTTCAAGGGATTGTTTAGTTTCAAACTTACTATGGCTAGTTCTTAGCTGTAGTTTTTGAACATATATTATTATTATTATAAACAATGAGGTGTTGGCCTAGTAGTAAGACTCATGATTTGGAAACTCTAAGTCATATGTTTGATTTTAGTTGACAATGTTGAGTTATAAAGTTCTATGTGATCTATATATATTGGGGTGTACTTATGTTTCAAGTATTTTAGGTTCCAATATCCATATATTTTTATTGTGTCATAAGGTGGCACTTGGATTAACATACCCTTTAGAACCAAACATGCAACAAGCTGCATACTCCAACCAAGTGAGCAATGTCTAAAACCCTTACCTATAATATTATTCTTTATCTTTTTTAATTTTTAAACAATGAAGTATCAGAGTAGTTGATGAGTGGTGGAGTATCCAACACCCAACCATATGAGATACAAGTGTTATGCAAAATCTCGGTCGAACTTCGCAGATAAGGCAATGTGATTACAGCAATTAGTTAGCGTTCATGATGGTTGTCTTCCCATGTGAGCTCATAAAATCAGTGCATATGGTTTAACTCACGGTGAGGTATATGATATTGATGTTGTATTGGCCATTAAGCTTCTTAGTAAACATGAAGTGAAAGAAAGGGTTTCTAAATCTAAGTGACAGTAAAACAAATCTAAACTAGCATATGCGATGAGCAGTCTGTTCTAATCTTCCGGTTACACCTTGGACTTCATGCAACTACTACTAGGATTACCAAGTACTACACTAGTGGGTGTACCAAGTGATAGTATTATTGGGTTACCAAGTAGTTACGCTTACATGCTCGAGATCAGTTGTACTCATTTTGTTTAATGACATTAAAAGTAAATTGTAAGTGATGAAGTGTGTTTCTATCTACTCTAACATTGGAGTCACGATGTTGGAGTCACAACGTTGCATACGCAACGCCAGGGTTTGGATCCAATGTCAACGTATATACTCTAGCCTATAAATATAGAGCCTGGGCTTCCATTTGGAGTCAGTTTTTCAAGTTAGTTTTCAGTCAGAGTAGCGAAGCTCTTGCTATTTATTTTCCTTAGAGTTAGAATATTTTTGAGTGCCCATAGAAGGAGTCTAATTGTGTACGGTTTTTTGTTTGAGCACTAATGTACCTAAAAGTAGCAATGTGATGGGAATAAAGCGAACTATTTTGACAATCCTTGCAGCACTGAGAATAGATTGATATTTTCTTTAATGCATTTTGCTTTATTGCTCTTTACTTTAATGCATTTGAACTAAGCAACTTATTTCCAGTTGTTAATGAACACGAGCATGACCATTTTGAGCATACATATAGTACTTGGGAACCCAGCAACACTTAACGTTTGGTAGCCCAACAGTGTTATGTGTTTAGGAAAGTGGAACAATTACTTGTGTTAGGCTAGATAAGCAGTAAACGAATTAGATTTTAAGTTACTCTACTCTTTATTCTTGTTGTAGGTGATTACATCTATAAAGCACAAAACCATAAAAATCATATACCTCAATTACACTTAAACCATACCCTTGAGCCTCACAAGTGTAGTTGGGAAGACAATGAATGTTCTCAACACCCATTTCACTTCCTATAAGAGCTAATGTACTAGATAACTATAGGTCCACAAAATTCGATTGATCGTGCGTGATGAGTGGCGAGGTACCCCTACACTCAACCATACGAAACGAGCGTCGCACGCGCGATCCGGTCGAACTCCGCAGATGGACTAGTTGTGGTATCTAGATAGTTAGCCTTAGGTCGCAGTTCGTTGTCTTCCCATCTAGACTAGTTTTGCATATGTCACGTATGGTTTAGTCTAGATGAGGTGTATGATGTGTTCTAATTCTATCGCTACTCCTGATGGCAGTGGAAAATAATATTAACTAAATCTAAGCTAAGAGGAAAAGGGTAAGAAAATCTAATCTAGCCTAAGTGCGACGAGCAACCGATTCCTTGATCAACCGTACACATCTTGGACTTCGTGCACGACTGCCACTGGGACTACCAAGCATAGGCCTAGGTACGCCACTGGGATTACCAAGCGCAGACCCCAAATACGCCACTGGGTTACCAAGCGTAGATCCCCCTAGCTACACCACTGGGCTACCAAGCAGTCACACTTAAATGCTCGTAATCAAGTCGAACTCGTTCCGCTTCTAGGAGTTTAGGGTTGAGAGACTAATCGCGATAAGTAACCGATTCCTTAACTAGCCGTACACACCCGTAGATGCTCGTAGTCAAGTCGTACTTACACCGCGCTATGAAAGCAATAAATAACATGAAATAAATAACAATAAATAAACTAAGTGAATGCTGCAATGATGAAGTAATCTCGATCTTTATTGCCGGTCATGTGCGTGTCCAAGTACGGCACACTCGAATAAAGACACCGTACAATCACATTCACCACACTGCGGGCAGACACGGGAAAATTCTAACTCTGGAGGGATCAAACTGCCAGAGCTTCGCTACACTAAAATTGGGATCCCCCAAATGAGGGAGAGCCGCCTCTTATTTATAGACATGACGGCTGACTGCGATATCGCGTACGCGATATCGTAGGGAAGGACGCGATATCGCGTACGCGATATCGCGGGGGATGCGATATCGCGTCGGACGCGATATCGCGTACGCGATATCGCGGCCGACGCAAACCGCGTCTCATCATACCCCCACGACTGAATAAAAACTCGTCCTCGAGTTACAAGGAGAACAAGCTTCAGTGATTACACAGTGGATAGGTATGGGATTATTAACTAGAAAAAGAAATGGACTAATGCCGCAGTGTGGGAAGACACAACACAGAGAAAAAATGCTACAACTACAAAAATGTGGAACTCATGTAGTTCCTGGTGGCGGTGGCTCCTCCATGGGTGCTTTCCCTTTGTCACGTGCTCCAAGTTTTGAAGATTGATGACGCTGAAGAATAGCCTGGAGCTTCTCCTCTTCGGTCCGAGGGTCTTGTGCCGTCCATGCTGATGCTCCAATGTTTGATGGAGTCGGCACTTCCCACGGACAGGGTAGTTGCGGGAACATCTGATTAGCTTTGACGTACCACGCCGCAAACACCCGTCGTTCCTCTTCAAAGGCTCTGGCTTTGTCTTTGTATTCGTGAAGTTCTGTTAGCCGTCGAGCCAAGTCGGTTGCCACATCTTTCTGCCCTTGGTAGCTCTCTTTTACCACCGCGAGTTCAGAATTTGCAACATCTAATTTTTCAGCCAACTTCTTTCGTTCTGCAAACTCTGCTTCATATTTGATGTAGGTGGAAGCTACCTGCTGCTCGAGCTCTGACCTCGGGCGTCCTGCTGTTAACATGGCCAGGTTGGCATATCGAAGGTTTGCCAACTCCATGTATTCAGTTAAGTCCTGGATCTGCAGGTCCCGGTTCTTAATTTCCGCCTGGTGGGCATAGGCATAAGTGTCCACAATGGCCCCCCAATCAGTGTGCTGGGCACTGATGCTGTTAATTTGAGCTTTGGCCATTTGGATCTCCTTCTCCAGGATCTGTTTATACATCCCCACCTGATCACGGAAGTGCTCCTTCAGCTTCTCATGTCGTTTAGCCTCATTCTGCCACGCACTAATCTCGATGGCTGATTTCTGTCGAATAGCGCGCACCTCCTCCATTGAGAGGGTTCGATTTTCTCTGGCTAAACGGCTTACGTCCTGGTTGACTCGAATGAATTGTTCTCGCAGCCGATGAAAGTGCTCATCGAGAACATTCTTTTGTTTCTCCACAGAGGTCAACCGAAGGTTATCGGCAACCAACTGCTTGTTTTCTTCTTGTAAGGCCTTGAGTGCCTTAAGATGCGCATGAGTTTGCGCCTTTGCTGCGGAGGCATCCCAAGTGGCCGTCTCCTTTTCTTCTGCCACCTTCTTATTTTCTGCAATTAATTTGGTTAATTGCTCGGTTTTAAAATTGTCTAACTGGTCTGCGGGAACCAATCGCAAGGGATCCCGCTGTGCTGCTTGTAAGGCGATGAGCTGCTCTTGTAATTTCTGCACTTCAGCCTCAGCATGCTCAGCCCTTACTTCGGATATGACCAGTTTCCCCTTGGTTGAAATGAGGTCTGACTGCATTGCGGTTACATCCTGAGGGATGTCAAACAGAGACGTTAAAACTTGTCCTGTTTGAAGCAATCTGTCCAATGCATCCTCATGTTCTGCAGGAGTCATTGAGGTTCCGGCAATGGTTTGAGCATCCTGTGCTCCTGAAAGATCTGCCGGTGGCACAACAGGTACATGAAAAGATTCCTTGATGTGGTCAGCTACCACATCAGCTGCTCCAGCGGCATCCTGGTGTTGCATGACCACCACTGTGGCCCCTTCACCAGTCTCTAATTGCACTTGAAAAGATGCCGCATGTCCAGAAATCTGTTGTGACCATCTACTTTCCCCTCCTCCTGTTTGCACTGACAACTCACCCCTTGTGCGATCTATTGAAATTGTAGGTTGCCTGGCATCATCGATGACACGGAAGAGATTGGCGTCATCACGACTTCCCCAACTGATCGTCTCAGCAATAGCCCTCAAATGGCTCATTGACGGTCTATAGTCTTGCGGCGGCGGCTGATCCTGGCCTGTACCGGGTTCTGCTTCTTGTTGTTGGCTAGGACCTGTGGCTGGAGGTTGACTGGGTCCTGCAAGCTGAGTTGCAGGGGTTTTAGTCACTTGTTCTTCATTTTCCTCATCTGGTCCCAACTCTTCGCCAGTACTCTTTCTTGGAGCTGGCGCCTTTAATAATTCAGCATAAGAAGCATTTTGGGCCTTTCGGAGGACGTCATTTGTATATCCCCGAATACCTGCCCGACGGCACAGTTTTCTGATAAGACAGGGAAAAGGGAGTGCCATTTTTCCTGTCTTCCGTTCTTCGAATCGCCTTAGGATCTCCGTCAAATATAGATGGGGAAGGTTAGCGTTAACCTTTCCCATCAACACTGCACATCCTCTTGCCGCATACGTTGATATTCTCTTTAAGCCTTTTGTGGGGAAGAGATGATAAGTCTCGATTTTAAAATAGACTCGCTCTTCCGTGGTCAGCTCACCGAAAGCCTTATCTCTACCATAAGCCTTCTCTAGCCAATCCTTTCGTACATTAGGGTCGGATCGGGTGGACAACCGAGCAACATGGGGGCCTGAATTCGGAAGATTTAACACTTCGAAAATCGCCTGTGCAGAAAAATATACTGACACACCACCGATGTTTACCGTAGTGCCTTGCTCCTTATTGTGCCAAAACAAGTACGTTTCTCCTAAGTACCAGGCACTTTGTTCAGAGAGGACAGGCCATAAGGGAGACCCTTTAAGGTGATCCCTAACAGCCTCAGGAGCGAACTCTACAAAAGATTCGAAGTTGAGTTCCACAATCACCGAAGCAATTGTGGACTTCATGTG
>MNCI01004632.1:191479-262882 GCA_015680685.1 Gnetum montanum
CGTAGATGCTCGTAGTCAAGTTGTACTTACACCGCGCTATGAAAGCAATAAATAACATGAAATAAATAACAATAAATAAACTAAGTGAATGCTGCAATGATGAAGTAATCTCGATCTTTATTGCTGGTCATGTGCGTGTCCAAGTACGGCACACTCGAATAAAGACACCGTACAATCACATTCACCACACTGCGGGCAGACACTGGAAAATTCTAACTCTGGAGGGATCAAACTGCCAGAGCTTCGCTACACTAAAACTGGGATCCCTCAACAAGGGAGAGCCGCCTCTTATTTATAGACATGGCGGCTGACTGTGATATCGCGTACGCGATATCGTAGGGCAGGAAGCGATATCGCGTACGTGATATCGCGGGGGATGCGATATCGCGTCGGACACGATATCGCATATGCGATATCGCGGCCGACGCAGACCGCATCTCATCAGTGCGTAACTCCTTAGTGATTTGTATGGTTGGGCGTAGGAGTACCTTGCCACTCATCATTGGCGTCATTGTCAAGGACCTTTTTGTTGTTTCATGCACTATCTAGGACCTAGTGAAAAGTATTTAACTCATCGAAACAAACCTTAGAGTCATATTTTATCTTACAATTGCTACAACAAATATTTAGAAGCACACTACGATTTTTATTTTGCTAACTGAAAATTTCTTCTTCTCATAGGAGCGATTCTCCACCCAAGGCTAATAAAGCTTCTTAGCTAGTGCCTCAACAATATCGAATTGTATATACTCATTTTGATGAGTATGTACCAAACTTCACCTTCATCCTACACTAGGATGAATAGCTACGATGGCATGACATGGAAGGCAACATTGTGTTGTGGCTTGATCGAGCTATTCCTACAATGCTTTACCAAATGGTTACATGATGTGGTCTCCAAGACCGTCATGGGTAGTATATTGTGAAAGATACTAACACCAAGGATTATCATCCCATTAAAGCATAATGTTTGCAAGATCGATAACTAGAATAGTGCTATGAATTTTCAAAGGGAAAAGGACTTAACAATTCCCCATTCCTATTGTACCAACAAGCTAGTGGGGAACCCTTCTCCAAGGGTTTTCCATTCAATGAAACTCCTCTCTTTGACTTTGGTGATGGAGGTCAAAACCAGAACTTGCAATCCATAATTCACAATCCTGGTTCTGGTAACAAGGGATCCAATGATAAAGAGGGATCTGAAGGGGCAAATCAAGATAGGGATTCAAACAAAAAGCAAGCTCAAGGTCATGGTCGTGATTGCCAAAGAGGTGGTAGTAGGCATCATGATGGTGTTGGTTCTCCTTCCTCTTCCACTTTATCATCATCTTCTTCTTTTGGCTCTAATTGTGATCGTAGAAGGTGAGACCGTGATGGATGTGATCGAATGAACAAAATGATCGATGGGAAGAAAATGATCAAGGAGACCATCGAGAAAAAAAAGATCAAGGATGTAGACATTCAAGAGAGGCACATCACCATGAATGAAGGGTATTAGAGGGCATCGTAGGCACCATGATCAAGGCCTCAATGAACCTCTACTTGCTACCTAAAGTATGCTTAATATTGCAGAGGCAATAAGAATTCCAACAAGGCATGTGTAGGATAGTCAAATCAAAAGGCTAAACATAAACAACATTCCTCGATTTGAAGGGGGATATAACTCTGATCAGCAGAATCATCTCCAAGCTTTCCAAGATGCATGTGTCTTGCAAAACATAGAGAATGAGTGGTAGAAACTTAAGCTGTTCCCCATGACACTCATCAAAGAAGTAGAGAACTGGTACTGGTCCTGAGAGCCGAAATCTATCAGATGATGGAGTACTATGCTTGAGTTGTTCAATGATAAATATCAAATGTACTCCAGAGTGTCCAACCTGAGAAGGAAAATCCAAGGATGAAAGCAAGGAACACATGAGCTTTTGGATGCCACCATTAGCCGATATTATTCCTTGATGCATAAATGTCCCGACCATAGTTATTCTCAATTGGATCAACTTCGCCACATTGTAGATGGCTTCGACCAAAAATAAGGAGAATCCTTGGTGTCTATGCCTAAGGGCAATTGTTAGAACTCAGTGCCTATCAGATACAAAGATTAATAGAGCAGGTAGCTAAAGAGGAGGGTGAATTAAGAAAAAGAGAAAGTGTAAAAGAGTACAATTACAATCCTTCCATTCGCAAAAGGAAGCTCTGATTTTGTGATAGTGAGGATGAGTCTATACTTGATGAGGGGTGAATAAGAAAACCTTGCCACTCCAAAAATTTCAATTTGAATTTACAACCAAGGTTGATCAATTATGGGACTCAATGGATAATAGATTTCAAGCTATTTTTAAAATCACTGAAGAGACCAAAGAACAAGGTAGTGATCATGAGTGCAAGAGGCACAAAGAAGCTGAACATGCCTATATCAAAGGTAAGGGCAAGATTGCTACGATCAAATAAGTTGTGGACAGTGAATCAAATGATGATCATGGATGTGACATCTGCCAGTATGAACATCCTAAGGGATGTTGCCCCATTGTGTCACATCTACAGGAGTCTGTAGTGTATGCCTTAAATCCATGACTTACACAAAGACAAACATGTAGAAGGTTACCTTTTCTGCAAGGTAATCTTAGGCAGTTCCACCAACAACAACCCTATTATCCAAGTGGAGCTCCACTGCAATTGTATGAATAGTATCAACAGTGGTAGCAACCATAATCATGGGTGCTGGCACTACCAAGGCAACTATAGCTTTACTGGCAGCCTAATCCATATGGTTACTATGTTCAATAGCCCATGGCTCCACATGACTCCTCTAGTCACGTCCCTAATTTTTAGCCTCACTACCACCCTTTTGATTATTATCGAACACATTCTCCACTTGAAAGAAGGGATATCAACTCTTACCCTTATCCTCCTCCTATCCTTGCACACACTCCTCCTCTAGTTGGATAGCTACCACTTACTCCACCTATGCAGGGTGAACTCCCAGCTCAACCACAACAATGCAATGCTACGAGAGCTGTTAACCTACAATTGAATGGGTTGAATACTCAATTAGAGAAAAGACCTTTCTTTCGACCCTATAGCCCACCTAAGTCCTCTCATACACTTGTGGTTGATAACCTACTCCTGCCTCTTTCTCCTCTATATCAAATTCCATCGAGCCTCCTTCAAACCAAAATCTACCTAAGATCCATACTGTAATGCTCACTCATACCGTACTTGATTGGATCCATCCTAGAAACCTTCCCAGGAAATTAGCTAATCCTAGAAGTCCTTTAATTTATTTGTAAATTACTAGAAATGAACCATGCAAGGCTCTTCTTGACTTAGGTTCTAGTGTCAATTCAATTTCTCATGAGATGTACACTGCTTGGAACCTACCTCGTCTCAAGAAGAGAAACATAACATTAGAATTGGCAAACCAATCCATCACTATTCTATTGGGCCTGGTAGAAGACATTACGACCACTGTCTATGGGTGGTCTTATCCTATTAATTTCTTGGTAATCAAAGTGGAGAACTGCAAAGGGGATTTCTCAATCATCATGGGAAGCGCATGGTTGAGCATCGTCGATGCAAAAATGGGCATAAGAGATCTTTCCCTAGAGATATCTCAAGAAAATTTTTTTGAAAATATTGAGAAGAAGAGAGTTCCATGCATTGCATACAACGATACTAGGTGTAATTTTGTGTAGAAACTTTGGGCAGTAATGCAAGCATCTATCTCTGCATGTAAGCAGTGTGCACTAGAAGCAAAAATCCAAATGTGTTTATACACAACAACAATAAAATAAGAGGGCACCCAGTGGCTAACCACTAATTTTGAAAGCAGCACACTTTGCATGGAACCAATTGAGATCCTAACATGCACATATGTCATGAGCATAGATGAACTCGAGTAAGTTCATCACCAATTCTTTGATGATACAAATAATGATACTCACTAGGGAGAGTTGGAAATTCCTAAAAAGTTTAAATAAGAGCCCCTTGAACTGAAAATGCTATCGACCAAAATAAAATATGTGTTTTTGAAAAATGGGAAGCCAGTTATAATCAATGCAAATCTTACTCTAGTTGAAAAATGGTCAGCAACTTTTGCTTGGTCATATCCTAAACTCACATGGTTTGATCCTAGGATATGCTAGCATTGCATCTACACCAACCTGGCCATGAAGCTAAAAAGACAGCCACAGAGGTGATTGAACCCCAAACTGAAGTAGATCATCAAAGAAGAAATTGAGCAACTCCTCAAGGTGTGGTTCATTTATCCCATTGAAGATAGTGAGTGGGTTAGTCCACTCATAATTGTGCCAAAGGAAGGTGGTAAGCGGTGAGTCTGCATCAACTTTTAGCTACTAAATATGGTAACATTCAAGGATCACTTTCTGTTGTCATTTGTTGATGAAGTGCTCAACACAATATCTAGGCATTGCTACTACAACTTTCTAGATGGTTATAGTGGCTATAACCAAATTCAAATTACAACAAAAGACCAAGCAAAGATAAAATTCATGAGCCGCTAGGGGACTTTTGCATATCGCAAGATGCCATTTGGTCTATGCAATGCTCTTACTACATTCCAATGCCTGGTCTTAAGCATTTTTCAACAACAGATCAGTAGTGGTGTGGAAGTCTTCATGGATGCCTTCTCCACTTATGGAGCTACATTTGAGCAAGTCCTAGACCACCTTAAGCAAGTGCTAAAACGATGTGTTGAAACCAACTTACAGCTCAATTAGCAAAAAAGTTGCTTAATGGTCTAGGAAGGCATTGTATTGGGGCATAAAATATCAGAAGAAAGAATTGAGGTAGACCCTAAGAAAATAAGGGTCATCCAAGGAATAATTCACCAACCAAAAATTGCAAAAGATGTTCAATCATTCCTTGGACATACTGGCTACTATCGGCAATTCATAGAGAATTTCTTTAAGATTGCAAAACCTTTAGTAGAGCTAACAAAGAAAGATGTTCCCTTTGTCTAAACTACAACATGTGAAAAAGAATTCCAATATCTAAAATAGAAACTTGTAAAAACTCCAAGTCTACAAGCACCTGACTAGTTCAGGCCATTTCATATCATGACGGATGCATTAAATTATGCCTTAGGAGCAGTGCTTGCACAATTAGATGACAAGAAACGTTCATACTACATCCACTGCGTTAGTCGAAGCATTGTGGGTGCACAACTAAAATACACCACTACAGAGAAAGAGTTGATGGAAGTGGTGTTTGCTCTAGAAAAGTTTAGGTATTATGTGCTTGGATATAAGGTGCTTGTGCACACAAACCATAGTGCCATCCACTTCCTAATGAACAAGCTAATGGTGAGCCCCCATGTCATATGGTGGTTGGTGATCTTGCAAGAATTCGATCTTACGATGGTAGATTGAAAGGGCACTGAGAATGTGGTCACTGATCACTTGTCTTGGTTGCAATGGGACAACAAAGAGGAAGAAGATCCATTATCTTATATGTTTTCTGATGAACTCCTCTTTGTTGGGGCTATAACTAAACAAATGCCCAATGACCTAGAATGGTATGACAGCATTCTCACCTATCTTCTCATTCAAGAGATGCCACAGGGGTTGGACCACTGGAAGAAATAGCAATTCCTTCACCAGGTAAAACACTTCATGGAGATCAATGAACACCTCTACAAGGTGTGCATCGATGACCTGGTTCGTTGGTGTGTCCCTGATGCTACTCAATTGTGCATTCTCCAAGATGCTCATGAAGGTCCTTGTGGAGGACACTATGCTAGGAGACACACGACCATTAAAATCCTAATGGTAGGGTACTATTGGCCAACAATCTTTAGGTATGCTCACCATTATGTCCACTCTTGTAAATGATGCCAATGAGATGGTGGAATGATTGCTTAAATGGAGGAACCT
This sequence comes from Gnetum montanum, assembly GCA_015680685.1. Lineage (NCBI taxonomy): Eukaryota > Viridiplantae > Streptophyta > Gnetopsida > Gnetales > Gnetaceae > Gnetum > Gnetum montanum. Next base: position 197,371 of record MNCI01004632.1, read on the forward strand.
CAATAATGGATTCAACTAGTGGAACTCTTCGACATCTGAGGCATTGATTTCATGGGTTTCATCACATGCATGTTAAATGAAAAGGCGTACATCATAGTTACTATTGATTATTGTACAAAATGGGCAGAAGCAGGAACCGTCATCAACTATACATCTTCTACTGTTGCTTGGTTTGTACAACAAAATGTTGTAAATAGGTTTGGTGTGCCACGTGCATTAATTTCTGATAATGGAACTCATTCTACAGTCACTGCTTTCTGGAAGTTAATGCAACACTTGGGGGCTAAACATAAACTCACAGCACCTTACTGATGGGACGCAATATCGCATGTGCCGTGATATCGCGTACGCTATATCGCATCAACCACAATATCGCATCCCCCGCGATATCGCGTATGCGATATCACGGTGCGCCGCCAAGTCTATAAATAAGAGGTGGCTCTCCCTTGTTTCTCAATCTAGGCCTAGACCATAGCGAAACTCTGGTAGTTTTTCCTCTCTAAAGATAGAATAATTTGCATGTGCTCGCAGTAGGAGTTCCAAAGTGAACAAATCTTTATTCGAGCAAATATTGTACCTAAACACAAGTTTGTGTACGGTAATAAAGACAAACTTCTTGGATAAACCTTACAGTGCATGGACTAAACTAGCTAGGACTTTACTTATTGTTATTTATTTTTTATCATTTAAATGCTTTATTAATTAATTAAATCTCTCTCAACCCTTCTCCCATAGTTAAGTGCATTTAGTACGACCGCTTCGAGCATGTGCATTACGCTTGGTGATCCCAGTAACGAACAGCATTTGGTAACCAAGGTTGCATTGGTTCAGGGTGTGAACGGTAAGTGGGAATGGATACTGATGCTAGGTTAATTAAGGCTTAGTTAGTTAGTTAAAGTTAGTTAATTAGTCTCTTCACCCTTCACCTCATTAGCATAGGAGATAAAATAGAAAAGATATAAAAATCATATACCTCAAACTTACTTAACCATACAACCATGAAAAATACAAGTAAGTCTAGGAAGACAATGAATGATTAACCTTAAGTGTTCCATGAGGCGTGTAGGCACTTAGTCTACGGAGTTCGACCAGATCGCGTGTGTAACACTTGTATTCGTATGGTTGAGTGTAGGGGTACCTTGCCACTCATCACCGATAATGGAGCAACAGTATCGGGTGGTATATACTCATCACGATGAGTATATACCCGATTTTACCTTTATCCTCCATTAGGATGAACAACTGCATTGGAGAGATTTGTAAGGTAACATAGTGTTACCTCCAGATCGGGTAGTCCCTAACATGCTTCTTCGTGCTCTTGTATAGATAGGCATGACAGAATTATATGCTGAATACATTGTAGAAGATTATGACATGAGGGATTACCATCCCACAGCAACGCAACATCTAAGGGACTCGCGGCAGGAGAGCCACCATACATTGTTGAAGGGAAAAGGGGTCCTGCACGTCCTAAGAGAAATTGGAGATGGTGAACTAGTTATAACAGGTTCTCTATCGAATGATGTTCCCCCTCCTAACAATAGTGAGGAGGTGGGGTATCATAACCTATGCTCCACGATACACAATCCTAGTTCTGATCCCCATGAACACCAAGTGTTCACTGAGGGAACAAAAACACATGACAAGGATGAGCATTCATATCGTCATCACAATATGGGTCGTAGTCACCGAAGAGAAGGTAAGAAACATCGTCATGGTGATGGTTCCCCTTCTTCTTCCCCTTCATCACATCATTCACCCTCTCCTTCCACATCAAGACATAGTCACAAGGAGTACAACGGTGAGGATAAGGGTAAGCAAAATGAGAGACCTTGACGAGAGAGTCAAGAGCAAGGACAAGGGCAGTCTAGAGAATCTAGGCATGGTAGAAGGGAAAGTAGGGAACCACGTAGGAATCATAGACATCATGAGAGAGATGATCATGATGAACCCCTAATTGCCACTCGAAGTATGTTAGATATTACGGAGGCAGTGAGAATACCTACAAGACATCAAAAGGACAATCGGATCAAGAGGCTAGATATGAACAATATCCCACGCTTCGAAGGGGGATACAACACTGATCCGAAAAATCATTTACAGGCATTCCACGATGCCTACGCCTTGCAAAAGATTGAGAATGAGTGGCAAAAATTAAAGTTGTTTCCTAGGACACTCATAAAGGAAGCAAAGAGTTGGTACCGGTCCTTAGAGTCGAAAACCATTAGGAGGTGGAGTACGATGTTAGAACTCTTCAATGATAAATACCAAACGTACTCCAGAGTGTCCAACTTGCGTAAGTAGATCCAAGGATGGAAGCAAGGTAATCACGAACCCTTGGATGCTGCCATGGGCCGGTATTATGCATTGCTACATCATTGCTCGGGCCATGATTACGCACAACAGGATCAACTCCACCACCTCGTAGATGGGCTAAGACACGAAACTAGGAGAACCCTTGGGACATATGCCCAAGGGAGATTATCTAAACTTAGGTCCCATGAAATTCATAGATTTTTGGAGCAAGTAGCTAAAGAAGAATGGGAGCTATGGAAAAGAGAAAGTGCGGAAGAGTATAACCGTGATCCTTCCCTCCGAAAGAAGGAAGTGAGATTCTATGATGAAGAGGATGAGTCACCACTTGAAGAGTTGGTGAATAGAAAAACCTTGCCACTTCAAAAGCTAACAACCAAAGTGGCGGCTATGGTAGATTAGATACAGGACTCCTTAGATAGTAGACTTGAACTTATCCTGAAAGTTGTAGAGGAGTCTAAGGAGAAACGAAGTAGTGACCATGATAAGAAAAATCAGAGAGATTCAGGCCATGCACGTGACAAGGGTAAGGGAAAAATGACTATCGCTGATGAGGTTGTGAATTCTGACACGGATAATGACGATGGATGTGAGATCTGCCAATATGACCATCCTAAGGGATGTTGCCAAATAATCTCACATCTGCAAGAGTCTGAGGTGTATGCACTCAACCCAAGACTTAACAGACGGTAGGCACCCCGAAGGTTACCTTATCCCCAAGGTAACCAGAGGCAGTTCCACCAACTGTTAACATATTATCCAAGTGGAACTCTGCCACAACCTATCGGGCAACACCAGCAATGGCAACACCCACAGTCATGGGGGATGCCACCGCCTAGACAACAATACCCTTACCGGCAACCAGACTCGCATGGCTACTACATGAAACGGTCGATTTCTCCAAGTGACTCTATGGGTCACGCAACTCCACAATGTCACTACCAAGTTTGGGAGTATTTTAGGACTCCTTCTCCTCCAGGAGACACACCATATGCATACCATCCTCTGAATCCATCCGTCACTCTTATGCTGGTAGTTCCACTACCACCCGCTCCAACAATGCAAGGGGAACTCCCCACTCAACCGCAGCAACGTAATGCTACGAGAGCTATAAGCCTTCAACCCACTACTGGTTCTGACAACCGTACAAAGAGAAGACCTTTCTTCAGAACCAGGAGTCCAAACAAGCTCTCACAACCACATGCGGTTGAGTCTATGACCATCCCTCCAATAAATAAGGCTTCGAAGCTCCCTTCAAACCAACAACAGAGCTCAACGCACATGGTTATGTTAACACATATCGTTACCAACTGGATCAAGGTAGGCCACCTTCCCAAGAAACTCTCTGACCCTGGAAGTCCCTTAATCTACCTCCAAGTTGCCGGGAACAAACCTCATCAGGCTCTTCTTGACTCAGGTTCTGGAGTCAACTTAATCTCATGAGAAATATATCAAGCCTGGAACCTGCCTCCACTCAGGAAGAGAAATATTCAACTAGATCTGGCTGACCAGTCCATCACCATTCCCTTGGGATTGGTGGAGGACATCGTTACCACTGTGTGTGGTTGGTCATACCGAGGTGATTTCCTGGTGATAGAAGTTAACAACAACAAAGGGGACTTCCCAATTATAATGGAAAGGGCATGGCTAAGTACAATAGACACATGCCTAGGAATCCACGATCTTTCCTTGGAAATATCTAAGGTAAACATTTATGGAAAGATTGAGAAGAAGAAAGTTCCATGCATCACATATAGTGACTCAAAGGATGATGACATGGAGAAATGCTCAGCATATCCTGCATGCAACTGGTATGCCCAAGAAACTCAGATACAAAGGTGCCTATATGTAGCAACCACACAATAAGAGAACACCATGTGGTTGACAACCGATCAAGAGAGCAGCCCACCAACATGCATGGAACGAACTGGGGGAACAGATTGCACCCATAGCGAGAGCATAGATACATTGGAATATGAGCGTTGCCAACTTCCAACTCTTAACCTGAAAACATCAATCAGGAGAAGTTGGACACTTCTAAAAAATTCAAATAGGCATTCATTATTTCAGATCTCTTCCTTTCCATTCAATCATGGGGGAGATGGCCACCTATGCTAATCATTTGAGGCCCTCAGTTCTTTTAATTTTTTGTTTTACACATTTTTCTTTTACAAATTTCTTTAACTTCTCTTGTTTTTTTTTTACAACATCGTTCATACTCTTCCATTTCTTATGTGTGTTATCCATCTTGTAAGTTTGTCACCCAATACGTGTTCTTAATGATGGTATGAACTGTTTTCTATTGATTGCTAATGCTTGGTTTTTACCTTTAAGTTACGATGTTGATACTAAGGTATGTTTCTTTTGATATAGTAGAAAATGAGTTCACTTCATCCATACATCCACAAATTTCTATGGTCTCTCTTGGCTTGGAAATGTACATTCCCTTTTTCAATAAGAACTATCAATGAATCGGTGACTGGGCATTTCTCAAACTAAGGAAGAACTTAAGGATTGAAAAGGGTGTGGCTTCAAGGGAACTTGATGGATTTGTGTTGGCCATTCTCTTGGGTACTTGGATGTTTTCTTCTTGAGTTTCCTTCCCATTTCGACATTGCTCCATTATCGATGATGAGTGGCGAGGTACCCCCTACACTCAACCATACGAATATGAGTGTTACACGCATGATTCGGTCGAACTCCGTAGACTAAGTGCCTACACACCTCATGGAATACTTAAGGTTAATCATTCATTGTCTTCCTAGACTTACTTGTATTTGTCATGGTTGTATGGTTAAGTAAGTCTGAGGTATATGATTTTTATGTCTTTTTTGTTTTATATCCTATGCTAATGAGGTGAAGGGTGAAGAGACTAATTAACTAACTTTAACTAACTAACTAAGCCTTAATTAACCTAGCATCAGCATCCATTCCCACTTACCATTCACACCCTGAACCAATGCAACCTTGGTTACCAAACGTTATTCGTTGTTGGGATCACCAAGCGTAATGCACGTGCTCGAAGCGGTCGTACTGAATGCACTTAACTAGGAGAGAAGGGTTGAGAGAGAATTAATCAACTAATAAAGCATTTAAACGGTAACAATAAATAACAATAGTTAAAATCCTATTTAGCCTATTCCATGCACTGCAAGGTTTATCCAAGAAGTTTGTCTTTATTTCCGTACACAAACTTGTGTTCAGGTATAATATTTACTCGAATAAAGATCTGTTCACTTTGGAGCTCCTACTATGGGCACATGGAAATTATTCTATCTCTGGAGAGGTAAAATTGCCAAAGTTTCACTACAGTCTAGGCCTAGATTGAGAAACAAGGGAGAGTTGCCTCTTATTTATAGATTTGGCAGTGCACCGCGATATTGCGTATGCGATATTGTAGGGGAAGAAGTGATATCGTGTCCCATCATATCCCCATGACTGAATAAAAACTCATCCTCAAGTTCCTTACAAAATATTGGGATGGTATGGGATTACTGACTCAAAATGGAACAAATGGGATGACATGTGAACGGATCATCATTACAAGACAAGATAAAATTGGTGTTCACGACAACAAGAGTGAACACTTTATACATTTGACATCAGGCCTTATTTGGCAGTTGAGAAAGAGAGAGAGAAGGAAGTTTTGCTACTGCCAATGTCAAGATTGCACCTTTCGTAGTCCATCCATAAGCGCACCATTGATCTTGCTCCTTGCATAGCTGCTTCAGCTCCACTCCATTCCAAGTGTTCTCTCCAGATCCAATCCCTTGTTGCATGATTGCCATCTACACACACAACACAGTCTTATATTAGGAAGGGTAAATAAATCACATTGCAATTTATACCTTGCTTCGGTGAAGGGTCCATTGGCTGAGTTGTGGTATGGCTGATACAGGTTTGGAGATATAATAGTGGCTACCGAAGGTGTAGGGGTTAGGATAAAATCGAAAAAATTTGGGTTCAGACCCCCATGAGTGAACTTCCGGTAGCGATAGAATGGAGAAAGAATAAAGAACAAGAAAGATGGAGAAAAAGAGACAACTATAACGTCGATGAAATGGATGTTAAGATGGAAATGAACAAAAGAGAATGGATTTTAAGGGAAAGAATTTAACTAGTGCACCAAATAGGAATGTCAGTGGGTCCTCCCCAAAGTAGGCTCATGCCCTTAATGCCCTAACAAACCCACATTCCAAAGAGTCCATAGGCTCTGGGAATGTCATGTGGAACAAGAGTTAAAGTCTTAACCACAAGAATTTACCAAAAAGAAAATAATGCATCCACCAAGATATACACTAATGATACAACCGGCAATGAGGTGAACAGTGGAGAGAAGAGAATAGAATAGAATCCCAAGAACAAGGTGGCGTACAGCCCCTTGTGTATTTAATGATTAATGTGACTTAGTATATCCCATTCCAAGCCCAGCCTCAAAAAAACCACATCCAGTGACTCCGCATCAATGTATTCGGCCAATGCATCCTCTTGAAGTAATAAGAATGCCTTCACCCAAGAGCCACCACCATTCTGATGAAACAAAGGAGGAGAGAATGGGAAGTGAGAAGGGCCTTAGTTAGAGGAAACATTTTTATTTTAGTTCCATAACCAATGCTTGTAGCCCAAATGGTTAATTCGTCTAAGGGTTGTGCTTTGAATTCTCATTGTGTTTTGTTTTTGTTTTATATGTTTCTGCGTGAAAACCACACCATGCAAAGACTTTGTTATTTTTATTAAATCAGCTTCCCAATAATTAGGTAACGTCGAAATGGTAAGAAAACTCAAGAAGAAAACATCCAAGCACCCAAGAGAATGGCCAACACAAATGCATCAAGTTCCTTGAAGTCACACCCTTTTCAATCCTTGAATCCTTCCTTAGTTTGAGAAATGCCCAGTCACTAATTCGTTATAGTTCTTATTATGAAAGGGACTGTACAATTCCAAGCCAAGAGAGACCATAGAAATTTTTGGAGGAATGGATGAAGTGGACTCATTGCCTGTCATATCAAAAGAACCATACCTTAGTATCAACATCATAACTTAAAGGTAAAAACCAAACATTAGCAATCAATAGGAAAACAGTTCATACCATCATGAAGAACACTTATTAAATGACAAACTTGACAAGATGGATAACACACACACACACACACACACACAAGAAATGAAAAAGTATAACGATGTTGTAAAACAAAAATAAGAAAAGTTAAAGAAATTTGTAAAACAAAAATAAAAAAAGTTAAAGAAATTTGTAAAACAAAAATGTGTAAAACAAAAACTTAAAAAGAACTGAGGGTCCCAAATGATTAGCATAGGTGGCCATATCCCCCATGACTGAATGGTTGGGGAGAGATCTGCAATAACGAGCGCCTATTTGAATTTCTTATAAGTGTCCAACTTCTCCCAACTAATGTTTTCAGGTTAAGGAGTGGAATTCAGCGATGCTCATACTCCAATGTATCTATGACTTCATTGTTGGCATGAGTTATTCCCCTAGTTCATTCCATGCATGTTGGTGGGTTGCTCTTTCGATTAGCTGTCAACCACGGGGTGTCCACTTGTTGTGTGGTTGCTACATACAGGCACCTTTGTATCAGAGTTTCTTGGGCACACCAGTTGCATGCAAGAGATGCTGAGCATTCCTCCATGTCATCACCTGATGAGTCACTGTATGTGATGCATGGAACTTTCTTTTTCTCGATCTTTCCATAAATGTTTACCTTAGATATTTCCAAGGAAAGATCATGGATTCCTAGGCATGCATCTATTGTACTTAGCCATGCCCTTCCCATTATAATTGGGAAGTCCCCCTTGTTACTGTTAACTTCTATCACTAGGAAATCAGTTGGGTATGACTAACCACACACAGTGGTAACGATGTCCTCCACCAATCCCAAGGGAATGGTGATGGACTGGTCAGCCAGATCTAGTTGAATATTGATCTTCTTAAGTGGAGGCAGGTTCCAGGCTTGATACATTTCTCGTGATATTAAGTTGACTCCGGAACCTGAGTCAAGAAAAGCCTTATGAGGTTTGTTCCCAGTGACTTGGAGGTAGATTAAGAGACTTCTAGGATCAGAGAATTTCTTGGGAAGGTGGCCCACCTTGATCCAGTCGGTAATAGTATGTGTTAACATAACCGTATGCATTAAGCTCTGTTGTTGGTTTGAGGGGAGCTTTGAAGCCTTATGTGTTGGAGGAGCGTACACAGACTCAACAACTTGTGGTTGTGAAAGCTTATCTAGGCTTTTGGTTCTAAAGAAAGGTCTTCTCTTCTTGTGGTTGTCAGAACTAGTAGCAGGTTGAAGGTTTACAGCTCTCGTAGCATTATGTTGCTACGGTTAAGTGGGGAGTTCCCCTTGCATTGTTGGAGCAGGAGGTAGTGCAACTATCAGCGTAAGAGAGGCAGATGGATTCAAAGGATGGTATGCATGTGGTGCATCTCCCGGAGGAGAAGGAGTCCTTCTAAAATACTCCCGAACTTGGTAGTGACATTGTGGGGTTGTGTGACCCATAGAATCACTTGGAGAAATCGACTGCTGCACGTAATAGGCATAAGGATCGGGTTGTCGGTAAGGGTATTGTTGCTTAGGCGGTGGCATCCCCCATGATTGTGGGTGTTGCCACTGCTGATGTTGCCTGATAGGTTGTGGTGGAGTTCCACTTGGATAGTACACTAATGGTTGGTGGAATTGCCTTGGGTTACCTTGGGGATAAGGTAACCTTCGGGGTGCCTACCATTTATTAAGTCTTGGGTTGAGTGCATACACCCCAGACTCTTGTAGATGTGAGATTATTGGGCAACATCCCTTAGGATTGTCATATTGGCAGATCTCACATCCACCGTTATTGTCTGTATTCGAATCCACAACCTCATCGGTGATATTCATTTTTCCCCTACCCTTGTCACGTGCATGGCTTGAATCTCGCCGCTTTTTCTTATCCTTCTCACTACTTTGTTCCTTGTTAGATTCCTCTACAATCTTTAGGACAGTTTCAATTTTACTATCTAAGGAGCTCCATATTTCATCTACCTTAGCTGACACTTCTATTGTTAACTTCTAAAGTGGTAAGGTTTTTCTATTCACCAACTCTTCGAGTGGTGACTCATCCTCTTCATCGCAGAATCTTACTCCCTTCTTTCAGAGGGAAGGATTGTGGTTATATTCTTCCGCGCTTTCTCTTTTCCGTAGCTCCCCTTCTTCTTTAGCAACTTGCTCCAACAATCGATGAATTTCATGGGATCTAAGTTCAGATAATCTCCCTTGGGCATATGTCCCAAGGATTCTCCTAGTTTCATGTCTTAGCCCATCTACGAGGTGGCAGAGTTGATCCCGTTGTGCGTAACCATGGCCTGGGCAACAATGTAGCAATGCATAATATCGGCCCATGGCAGCATCCAAGGGTTCATGAGTACCCTACTTCCATCCTTGGATCTACTTACGCAAGTTAGACACTCTAGAGTACGTTTGATATTTATCATTTAACAACTCTAACATCGTACTCCATCTCCTAATGGTTTCCAGCTCTAAGAACCGGTACCAGCTCTCTGCTTCCTTTATGAGTGTCCTAGGAAATAACTTTAACTTGTGCCACTTGTTCTCTATGTTTTGCAAGGTGTAGGCATCGTTGAATGCCTATAAATGATTCTGCGGATCAGCATTATATCCCCCCTCAAAGCGTGGGATATTGTTCATATCTAGTCTCTTGATCTGACTATCTTTTTGATGCCTTGTATGTATTCTCACTGCCTCTGTAATATCTAACATACTTTGGGTGGCAAGTAGGGATTTGTCATGATCATCTCTCTCATGATGTTTATGATGCCTACGTGTTTCCCTACTTTTCCTTCTACCATGCCTAGACTCTCTAGAGTGCCTTTGTCCTCTCTCTCAACTCTCTCGTCAAGGTCTCTCGTTTTGCTTACCCTTATCCTCACCATTATGCTCTTTATGATAGCGCCCTGATGTGGAAGGAGAGGGTGAATGATGTGATGAAGGGGAAGAAGAAGGAGAACCATCGCCATGATGATGTTTCTTACCTTCTCTTCTGTGGCTATGGCCCCGATCGTCATGACAATCGGAATGCCCGTCCTTGTCATGTGTTTTTGTTCCCTCAGTGAATAGTTGGCGTTCACGGGGGTCAGAACCAGGGTTTTGTATCGTGGAGAATAGGTTCTAATACCCCACCTCCTCACTATCGTTAGGAGGGGGAACATCATTTGATGGAGAACCTGTTATAATTGGTTCACCATCTCCAATTTCGCTTAGGACATGTGGGACCCCTTTGCCCTTCGACAATGTATGGTGGCTCTCCTACCTTGAGTCCCTTAGACGTTGCACTGCTATGGGATGGTAATCCCTTATGTCATAATCTTCTGCAACGTATTCGGTGTATAATTCCGTCATGCCTATCTGTGCTAGAGCATAGAGGAGCATGTTGGGGACTACACGATCTGGAGGTAACACTATGTTACCTTGCAAATCTCTCTAGTGCAGTTGTTCATCCTGATGGAGGATAAAAGTAAAATAAGGTATATACTCATCATGATGAGTATATACTACCCGATACTGTTGAGGAACTAGTGGATTTTGGTTGTGTGTTTTAGACTGCCGACTATTTCTTGTATGATCCCTAGGTGGTGAAGTGCTTTTGTTTGAAGAAGAAGACATTGTTATTTTACTCGATGTGCTGATTAACCATTATATAATTTTTTGTTTAATTAATCCTAAGGGTTTGTTTAAGCTCCCAACGATGTGAGTGATTTCCTATGTTCTACTTAGCACACAAACAACTTAGTCCCCGGCAACGGTGCTAATGATGAGTGGCGAGGTACCCCTACACTCAACCATACGAATACGAGCATTACACACATGATCTAGTCAAACTCTATAGACTAAGTGCCTACATGCCTTATGGAACACTTAAGGTTAATCATTCGTTGTCTTCCCAAACTTACTTGTATTTGTCATGGTTGTATGGTTAAGTAAGTTTGAGGTATATGATTTTTATGTCTTTTCTGTTTTATCTCCTATGCTAATGAGGTGAAGGGTGAAGAGACTAATTAACTAACTTTAACTAACTAACTAAGCCTTAATTAACCTAGCATCAGCATCCATTCCCACTTACCATTCATACCTTGAACCAATGTAACCTTGGTTACCAAACGCTATTCGTTGCTGGGATCACCAAGCGTAACGCACGTGCTCGAAGCGGTCGTACTGAATGCACTTAACTAGGAGAGAAGAGTTGAGAGAGAATTAATCAACTAAGAAAGCATTTAAATGGTAAACAATAAATAACAATAATTAAAATCCTATTTAGCCTATTCCATGCACTGCAAGGTTTATCCAAGAAGTTCGTCTTTATTTCCATACATAAACTTGTGTTCAGGTACAATATTTGCTCGAATAAAGATCCATTCACTTTGGAGCTCTTACTACGGGCAGATGGAAATTATTCTATCTTTGGAGAGGAAAAACTACCAGAGTTCTGCTACGGTCTAGGGCTAGAATGAGAAACAAGGGAGAGCCGCCTCTTATTTATAGATTTGGCGATGCACTGCGATATCGCGTGGGATACGATATCGCGTCCCATCAATCAGGAAGCTGAGTAAATAAAAATAATAAGTCTTTGCATGGTGTGGTTCTCACGTATAAACACATAAAAGAAAAAAAAAATTAAGTGAGAATTTAAAGCACACCCCCTTAGAAAAAAGAATCCTTTGGGCTACAAGCACTAGTTATGGAACTAAAATAAACATGTTTCCTCTAACTAAGGCCCTTCTCGCTTCCCATTCTCTCCTCCTTCATTTTGTCGGAATGGTGGTGGCTCTTTGGGAAGGCATTCTTGTTGCTTTAAGGGGATGGATTGGCCGAATGCATTAATGTGAAGTCACTGGATGTGGTTTGTTTGAGACTGGACTTGGAATGGGATCTACTAAGTCACATTAATCATTAACTACACAAGGGGTTGTACACCACCTTGTTCTTGGGATTCCATTCCATTCTCTTCTCTCCATTGTTCAACTCATTGCCGGTTGTATCATTAGTGTATATTTTGGTTGATGCATTGTTTTCTTTTTGGTAAATTCTTGTGGTTAAGACTTTAACTCTTGTTTCAAATAACATTCCCAAAGCCTACAGACTCTTTGAATGTGGGTTTGTCAGGGCATTAAGGGCATGAGCCTGCTTTGGGGAGGACCCACTGACATTCCTATTTGGTGCATCAGTTAAGTTCTTTCCCTTAACATTTTTGCAATCAACTATATTTTGTTCATTTCCATCTTGACATCCATTTCATCGATGTTATTATTGTCTTTTTCTCCATCTTTCTTATTCTATATTCTTTCTCCATTTTATCGCTACCGGAGGTTCACTCTTAGTCATGGGGGTCCGAACCCAAATTTTTTCGATTTTCCCCTAACCCTTACACCTTTGGTAGTCACCATTATTATATCTCCAAATCTGCATCAGCCATACCACAACCCAGCCAATGGACCTTTTACCGAAGCAAGGTATCAACTACATTGTGATTCATTTACCCTTGCTAATATAAAGACTGTGTTGTGTGTGCAGATGGCAATCATGCAACAATGGATTGGATCTGGAGGGAACACTTGGAATGAATCAGTATTGAAATAGCTATGTAAGGAGTAAGATCGATGGCACACTTATGGATAGACAACGAAAGGCGCAATCTTGGCGTTGGCAGCAGCAGACTTCTTCTCTTTTCTCTCTTCTCTCTCAGCTACCAAATAAGGCCTGATGTCAAATGTATAAGGTGTTTACTCTTATTTTCGTGAACACCAGTTTTATCTTGTTCTATAATGATGATCCGTTCACATGTAATCCCATTCACCATTAGTTCCATTTAAGTCAATAATCCCATACCTTCCCAATATTTTGTAAGGAACTTGAGGATGAGTTTTTATTCAGTCATGGGGGTATGATGGGACGCAATATTGCATGGGCCACGATATCGCGGTGTGTTGCCAAGTCTATAAATAAGAGGCGGCTCTCCCTTGTTTCTCAATCTAGGCCTAGACCGTAGGGAAACTCTAGCAATTTTTCCTCTCCAGAGATAGAATAATTTCCATGTGCCCGTAGTAGGAGTTCCAAAGTGAATGGATCTTTATTTGAGCAAATATTGTACCAGAACACAAGTTTGTGTACGACAATAAAGACGAACTTATTGGATAAACCTTGCAGTGCATGGACTAAGCTAGATAGGAATTTACTTATTTTTATTTATTGTTTATCATTTAAATGCTTTATTAGTTAATTAAATCTCTCTCAACCCTTCTCCCATAGTTAAGTGCATTCAGTACGACTGCTTCGAGCATGTGCATTACGCTTGATGATCCCAGCAACGAATAGTGTTTGGTAACCAAGGTTGCATTGGTTTGGGGTGTGAATGGTAAGTGGGAACGGATACTGATGCTAGGTTAATTAAGGCTTAGTTAGTTAGTTAAAGTCAGTTAATTAGTCTCTTCACCTTTCACCTCATTAGCATAGGAGATAAAACAGAAAAGATATAAAAATAATATACCTCAGACTTACTTAACCATACAACCGTGACAAATACAAGTAAGTCTGGGAAGACAACGAATGATTAACCTTAAGTGTTCCATGAGGCGTGTAGGCACTTAGTCTGCAGAGTTTGACTGGATCGCGCATGTAATACTTATATTTGTATGGTTGAGTGTAGGGGTACCTCACCACTCATCACTTACCATCCCCAAGCTAATGGTCAAGTTGAGGTTACGAATAGGAAAATCACAAGGATACTAATAAGAACTATTAGCATATATAGGAAGGATTGTACAAAACTCAACGATGCCCTTTGGGCCTACTACTCAACATGGAAACTTCCTAGAGGCTACTCTCCCTATGAGCTTATGTATGGAAAATTATTAATACTTCCTATTCAATCCGAGCTTCGTACACTTTCAACAACTTGTGACGTTGACCTTGGCTTAAGTGTAGCTCAAAAAAAAGAAAGACTAATAAATCTTAACCTACTAGATGAAAATTGATTGGTAGCCCTATCATTTAATGAGTTGTACAAGGCGTATAACAAAAAGCATCATGACCTAAAAATCAAAAAAAGTCAAATTTCAACTAGGAGATAAGGTTTTCTACTAGAAACCCACACATGTACCTCAACAAACTAAGTTTCAAATGTTGTGGGAAGGACCTTACATCATTTAAAAGACTTTTCCTTTTGGGGCCACGATGATCTACAAACCTGAGAGCCCAAACAAGAAATAGTTGTTTAACATACAATAAGTCAAACCTTTCCATGAGCATAAGCCAATTAATACAACAAACTCCATATTTCGGATCTCCTTCTTTCAACTTAGTCATGGGGAAGTTGGCCACCCATGCTAACCATATAAGCAGCTCCTCAATTTTTCAACTTTTTGTTTTACACATTCTTTATTTTACATCTTTTTTTTTCATGTTATTAATCTTTTTAAATTTTTGTTTTACACCATTGTTAGTACATTTGCTACTTCTTGAATATTTTACACTTTCTTTTATATTTTCTTTTATCTTATTTGCTATGATTTTCTAACTTTTTGTTAATAAGTGCCAGGTACATTGATAATGTGTTGCTTGATGGTGGTATGTACAATTTTTGTTATTTGATTGTTGATATCTAGTTTCTAGCTTTGAATTTTGTTATAGATAATTAGGACATGGTTTCTTTTTCATGCAATAGGTAGTGAGTCCACAACATCCACCCATCCACAAACTCCATGGTTTTCCTTGTTTTGGAAATGTGCAGTCCCTTTTTCATTAATAAAACTTTATTAAATTTGTGACTTTGCTAGTTTCCGAAATTGGGAAGGATTCAAAGGTTTGAACAAGGTGTAGCTTCAAGGAGATTTAGTATTCTTTGTGCCTTTCTGTTTGCTTGGGTGCATGTGTGACCCTTCCTCACTTCCTACTTCTTCTCTAATAAGGAATGCTAGTTTTTTTGTGGGAGCACTCTTGTGTCTCAGGGGATGCAAAGTCATTGGACGTGGTTGGTTTTGGTTTGGACTAAGGATGGATCCTATCAAGTCATTTAACCACAAAATCCACAAGGGACTTCATGTGATCATAATTAGTAACTCCATTCCACTCTCTCTCTCATCCATATATGCTTTCCATATCTCACCTCACTATCGGTTTCCTGTTTTAGTTCCATGTCCTGGTTTGATGTGTCGGAATTCTTAGTTAGTTTCTTCTGGGTTTTCGTACTTAACCTTCTATAACCATTAATCATCCACAGAGCCCATAGACTCTTTGGTTTGAAGTTATGCAAGGGCATAAAAGGCCTGTGCTTACTTTGGGGAGGACCCACTTGCATATCTTTTAGTTGGGTTAGTTACGTTCTTTATCCTTAGACACTCTTACAATCAAATTCTTTTTGTTTACCCCATTAATGACATCCAATTGTGCACATTTTCAAAATATTTTTCAGTGAAACTTTTCTTTTTATTATTGTGAATTTTTATTCCCTCTTCAAATATTTCCTTGTGTTAAATGTTTTCCGATTTAATGGACCGCTTATCTAATTTACCTTATTTGTCAGCCTTCCCACAAACACTACTCAAGGAACCAATCAACCACAATCACAACCTAGCCGAGTGTAACCATCGACAAGATAAGGCATTTAACAATTATGTGTTACACATTGCATACTAATTCATGATTTTGTTGTGATTACAGTGGAAAGCATGGACTGGAAGTGGGACTATCTTTACCAAGAATGATGTAGTAATACCACACAATGAGGACTGCTCATGATCGTTGGATCTTCTCTCTCATTCTTCTGCTGCCAAGAGGTGTTGGATATCAGTCTTATCCAGGGTGTTCACTTCTCTTATCATGGACACCCAATTTTGTAAAGATTGTATTTCCGTACACTTGGGCACTCAGAGTTTGTATGTTGCAGAGTCAGTATGTATGTTAGTCAATAATCCCATACCTACCCAATATATTATGTTGTAAAGAACTTGTTCGTCCTCTTCTTCACTCAAGGACGAGTTTTCATTTAGTCATGGGGCTATGATGAAATGTGTTTTTGTTTGCTCTAATGTCGAGTACATGATGTCGGAGTTGCAACATCTCGTACACGATGTCAAGGTTTGGATCCAACGTCAGGGTATATACTTTGACATATAAATATAGCGCCTGGGCTCTCGTTTTGAGTTAGTTTTTAGTTAGAGTAGCGAAGTTGTTGCTGTTTATTTTCCTTAGAGTTAGAATATTTTCTGAGTGCCCACAGAAGGAGTCTTAGTGTGTACGATTTTTTGTTTGAGCACTAATGTACCTAAGCACAGCAATGTGACAGGAATAAAACGAACTCTTTTGACAATCCTTGCAGCATTGAGAATAGATTGATATTTTCTTTAATGCATTTTGCTTTATTGCTCTTTACTTTATTGCATTTGAACTAAGCAATTTATTTCTAGTTGTTAATGAACACAAGCATGACCACTTCGAGCATACATATAGTACTTGGGAACCCAGCAATGCTTAATGTTTGGTAGCCCAGCAGTGCTATGTGTGTTTAGGATGTGTTCAGGAAAGTGGGATTGTTACTTGTGTTAGGCTAGATAGGCAATAAATGAATTAGATTTTAAGTTACTCTACACTTCATTCTTGTTGTAGGTGATTACATCTATAAAACACAAAACCATAAAAATCATATACCTCAAATACACTTAAACCATACCCTTGAGCCTCGCAAGTGTAGTTGGGAAGACAACAAACGTTCTCGACACCTATTTCACTTCCTATAAGAGCTAGTGTACTAGATAACTATAGGTCCACGAAATTCGACTGGATGGCACATAATGCCTTCATGATTCGTATGGTTGGGTGTAGGGGTACCTCGTCGCTCATTAGCAAGTAATTGTAAACATTAACTATGAAAACAATAAACTAATTAAAAATAGAAATAAAACTAAGTGTTGTTGCAATGATGTAGAGTAATCTCGATCTTTATTACTGGTCATGCAATGTGTCCAAGTACATCACACTCAAATAAAAATTACATTCAATTACAAAATATCACATTGCAGGCACACACTACTAAGTACTGAATTCAAGAAAACAAACTGAAAGAGTTTTGTTACTAGGCTATCAAATCTACTGCGGGTTTGTGAGCCCAAGTGTTGCTTATATAGGTTGGCATGCACCTCGCAATATCGTTTATCTGATAATGTATGCTGAGATACGATAATGTATCTTCGATACTGTAGATACAATATTGTTGACTCAAATTTTTGGATTTATCAATAGAAATACAGAGTTTTCATTGGAAAGCTCCAAATCATAAATTGGATTAGTTTGATTCTGATGAGCAATGTTGAATTACATATATTTGTATTACAATTATTTCAGAATTCCAATACCCCTTTCTTGATTTTTGTTTTTTTCTCTTTTTCTAATTTTGAGAACACAATTAGCGGTATTCACATTATGCTAGTACACCTTGAGTGAGGGACTTCTATTGAACGGAAGTTATTGTTTTGCTTTTTCAGTTCTTAAAATAAAATTAAAATTGCCACTTAAGCTTAACCACGGCTCATCGGGCTGAACAAAAACGACTGCGCACCGGGGTTAACGGAACCCAGGGTTCGCTCCGGCCTTTTAAAGGAGTCCTTGCTGCAATTTTTTTGACCATTACCATTGTTAGGGTTTTTACGATTTAGGGTTTCTTGTTGCAGAGCAACAGCTAATATATTAACGAAGTCTTCTTGACTAAAGCCGGTATGTGCTCCGCACGTATTGTCTCGATATACTTTCTTTCTCTTAGTTTTGCGGCTCTGCTGGTCGCGTTCAAAGTCTTGGAAGTAGACGATAAAGTTTAATGATCTTTCTAATCCTTACGAGTTTTTACTTGTGTTACGTATTTCTCGTTTGTTTCGGGGTTTTGTTTCTTCTGATATTGTCTGGGCACGATGATGAGATTTTGTTCAGAACATAAAATTTGGTGACATATTTACTCCTACTCATTCTGAGTGCTCATGTTTCGTTCTTTTTTCCACGCCGTTTTCTTTTCGTTGTTTTTGTTATGGTTTTCTGCACACACGTTTACTACCTTGTTGATTCGTTATGGGCATTATGAGGAATCATTTTGCAGAATACAAACTATGATGACTTATATGTTCTCCTACTCATTCTGAATGCCTCTGCGATGTTTTCGTCCTTCGTTTGTTAGGTTTTCCCTGTTTGTTATTTAGGATTTGAAGTTTGTCGAGGGTGGTAATCGGTCGAAACTCTGGTGATGGAAACGATATTCTTTTATTCCTGTTTGACAATTGCGCTTGCTAGTAATAGATTGTATCCAGACAGTATATCGTTATAAATTTTGCAGTTTCTTGTCCATATGTTTATGTTCTCTTTATGTAGTTAAAACACGGCTGTCTGGTTGCTGAATTTGACCAGTTATTGAAATTTAGGGTTTTGCTGTTTTTTAACGGTGAAATCAACTCGTGCAGGCTGTCTGATAGAAGAAATACAGTATGGCTAAAGCTACAGAAGAGGTGGATGTGACACAGCTGAAGCTTGGGAAAATATTTACAGGGGCAAAATGCCTCTTAAATTCGGAAGTGGGGCAAATGCTTGCCAAGAGGGAAGACCAGTTTAAGAAAGCATTTGATGACCCATTTCTGAGATTCTCAGAGCCTTTCGAGTTATCCCTTAAGTACACCGAAGAGTATACTAAAAAACAAAATGAAGATGAGAGGAAGAAGATCAGGGATGTTCTTTCTGGTTATGGAGTTCTTGAGTATGAGATTTGTGCAATAGGAAACCTGTTCCCTGAAAGTGCAGATGAAGTGAAAGCATTCGTGCCATCGATGAAAAGATTTGATAATGGCAAGTTGGAGGAAATGTTGCGCAAACTTCCTCAATCAAACATGAACGTGAGCGTCTGAGAAATGTTTTGCACTCCAAGTTACGGTGTTTTTGCTTTCAATGCAATTTTGTTCTCGAAGATTTGAAAGTAACCTATGTTGGTTTTCTACTGCTGTTGATGCGTCGATGAATACGAGGCTGGCTACGATGTTGACCTTCTAAGATAAGCACAAAATTAGTTTTTTGAACAGAACTTGCCGAAGTGTGTTACTTTTACCCTACAAGGAAAATTTGTTTGTTTCACAGCTTTTTAACCTTTGTTTGATTGTTATATCAAAATTTCTACGGTGCATCACTTGCTTACTGAATGGGAAAATTTTACAATTGCCTTGCATTCCTCTTATCGCTGGATCCGGTGTTTTATGTCATAATTTTGACACCATTTGTTGCTTGATGGTTACATTGGATTAGATGTTTGCATTGAATTTTCATGGCTGGAAAAATGCATTGCCTGCCAGTTAACGGATCAATGTGAAGATTATATCATGAATGCCTATAGCTCTTTCAAGCGACTTTGGAATCTGCTTACTGCCTTGCAAGAGATTTTCCAAATGCAAATTCTTTTTCATTGGGTGCACACTAAATTCTCAGCTTTTGTTGAATTGAACTAACGTTACTCTAATGCTGAAATTTATACTCTGCTTCTGGCTGTCGTGACACGATCCCAAGTGAACTGGATTGGGTACGTGAACGTATGTCTAAAGAACAAACTTCGTGAATCTGTTTTCCATTGGAAAAATTGTATTTGTAGGAATAATTGGACGGTCAACAACCATCCCCAATTGAAGTTTCTTTTTGCCAAATTATACGAAGTGGATAGTTCGTGGATTATTCGTTTTTTCTCTTTGAACTTCTATAATCTCACTTGAAAGCTTCTTTATTTTGTATAATGTAGTAAATATTTGGAGTGATGTAACTTTAAGTTAAAAGTTTGATATTCTGTTTTGTTAAGTTTAAACTTTTACTTAAATTCCGTAACATTCAGGCTATTGTTTGGGAGTAGTTTTCCTGTTTCTCCAACTTATTTATAAGTGAAAGCGAGTGGAACATTCTACCCTGCGTATTTTTATGAGACTTTGGACGTTTTAAATTTCTCCTGCGTGTATTCAAATACAAGTGAAACTAAAATTTGTTATAAACACGTTTCATATCTCTTCATGATGTTTAAGTGAAAATATTGAAACTGAAACTTAGCAAATGGAACATTCTAACCTGAGCATTTTTATGATTCTTTGTTATAAACACGCATCATCACAAGCATTTTCTTGGGTACTTGTTTATGGTTGCTTACCATGTTTTTTTATTTTTTTATAAGGGTGTGGTTGTGATGTATTTGATTCCATACTAGCAAGTAAGTGTTGCAACCTGAACTCTTACATTTTTCTGTTTCATTTATTGCTTTAACCAATCACTGCAGATCATGCATCTTTTACTTCATCCTTTGTTGGTAACATGTTCTTTAATCTCTGCAAGGACGACGCTATCCATTTCTTTTGGGTCGGAAGTGAGTTTGTTGTCTACCACTAGCTATTCTAGTTTGGTTCTTATAGCAATTGGCTTAATAGAAGCCTATAGATTTGCGTTTGATTCAAGCTACGAGTGTAGGTTTTCATGCTTCATAGTAAAATTGTAATTTTACTTTCTTTTTCGTTGCACACTTCCAATACTTACATCCCCAAAAGCTTTAATCTTGAGGTTTCCGCATGAGTTTGAAAACCATCCAGCGTTGGGGTCACTACTTGTGTGACCTGCATGGCCTAGTTTGCAAGGCCAAGCTCATGAAAAATGCCCTTCACATGAACTTCACTTGACTTCAAGGTTCAATTTGGCAACAGTAACCTTATAAATATGGGACCAAAATCCATATTTTGGGGTCTATTTCTTTATTGTAAGCTCATCAAAAATGCCATTCACATAAACTTCTTGAAATTTGTGGTTTTCGGTGGAATGATATGGGACCAAAATCCATATTTTGGGGTCTATTCCTTTGCTATTTATAGTTTGCATAGGTAAACTAAGTTAACATTCAATTAGAGATTCGTGCCCCATTGCGTCATTTTAGTCATAGGTGTACTTATATTTTTTCAGGTTTGGACCCTCTCTCTTCAACTAGAATTTTCATATTTCATACAACTACAATGAGCAACTTTATATTTCGATTGTGTGCGCCCAAGGATTATTAGTGAAGCTATCTTTTATTCTAACCCTTTTGCAAGGCCTTCTATATAAAAATTTGTATGGGATAATCTTAATGGTGGATTAATATCTATTGTTACGTCTTAATTTTGTCAAACAGAGCAATTACATCTTGATACTAAAAAGCATAAGCTCTTAACATTTTCTATGATACTTGATTTATGCATTTTGCTCACCCATCTATGTGAGGATGCTTTGTGGAGCTTATATTTAACTTAGTTACCATGAGAAATCAATTGCAAATGATGATATCAACTATAATTCAAAGCATCTTGTAAAAAAGATAATATGTAAGCTATGGATAGTACAAGCTCTCCAAAACTAATAAATAAAATTTACATCTTAAATAAATATGATCTTTGTAGGTACTTTATGTAATCTAACTATCTCCTTAATAAATGACTTAGCTAGATCTTCAACACTATTAGAGGCCTTTGTAGATAGGAATACATCACTATTGATGAGCATGTATCCAAGTAGCCTTGTTTTGGCGATGTATGTTCGTCAATGTAGCCTCGACACATGGAAAAACGCATTGACATAGATGTGTTGATGTAGTGTCATGTGATGCCTATATATATGTGCATGCCCACATGGCATGTTATGTCATTAGTGTAGCCAAGTTTTTGTAGTTTTTCTTCTCCAAAGTTCTTGCAGTAGGAACTTAAGCAATTGTACAAATCTTTATTTGAGCATCTTTTATGTAAACACATTGATGTGACCAACAATAAAGATGAGATCCTTGACATTCTTTCTTGCACTTTATTATTAATGCACTTAATAATGAACACATAAGTATGCCCACTTTAAGCATACTATCTAATTCTTGGTAATCCTAGAAGTGGCAATTTGGTATGTCTAGTAATTGACACTTAGTAGTCCAATGGCGTTGATACAAGTTTAGGATGTGTACGATAAGTGGACTTGCGTACTTATGTTAGGCTAGTAAGGCTTAGAACCATTAGATAGCTAGATTAGTTAATTCTCAACCATTTATCTTTTCAACACTTAGGATTAAATATATAAAAATATAAAGTGTAAATAAGAATCAAATGCCTTAACTCACACTTAACTATAAATACAAGCCTACACAAGTGAGAGCTAAGAAAACAATGATCACATTTCCCCAAGTCACCATCTTTGTCTATAGGTACACTTGAGCTAAGTCCATGGAATTTGACCAGATTGTTAGTGCATGCTTGTGATTCGTATGGTTGGGTGTAGTCACTATTTGTTACTCATCAATTGCAATAAAAATATATTTTTTCTCATTTGTTTTTTGAGGGGGAGGGGGATTGGGGAAGGGGTGTGATGGTGTTGGAACCCCAAAATATCTAACTTTGTGTTGCCCACTAGAATAAACCCGATGATTGAAGCTTTTAAATCAAGAGTCTTTACAACTAAGCTAACACATCATTGTTAATCGTTTCCTTTTAAGTCTTGGATAGACTTGTGAAAAAGTGTATGCCTATAACTTCCCACATACTTTAGAATGTCATGGGGTATAAAGATCTACTTAATCTTTGATGCTCAATCTTCTCTTGTTGACAAATCAAACAACAATTCACTAAATTTTCCACATTATGCTTCATGCTTTGCCACCAATAATGCTTCTTAATATTGTATAGTATATTTTCTCCATTTGTATGCATTTAATACTTGGTAGGATGAACTTCCTCCATCAAAGAATGACAAAGGATACCAAACACATATGACCTCTTCTTAAATAAAAGTACACCTAAGCCACCTATTAAAAATGGTTTTGTCACCACTTTCTTCAACCTCTTGGAACACTAAGGACTATACTTTTTAGACTGCCCAATTTCATCTTTTAACCTAGAATAGATAACCATTAGGTTTATTGCTAGCCACTCTACTAAACACATATGTGACTATGTTAGCTTTTCTTGGGTGATACTTATAGAAAAATCAAAATTTGATAGCACCTCTATTCATCTCCTTTAATGTAAGTTCAACTATGGTTACTTCATCAAATATCAAAGGCATATGATCTATCCATAAGGTAATCATACCTTCAAAACAAAGATAATGAAAATGAAACTAAAATTTTCTACTTCAAGAATTCCTTTAACTACAAGTCATGCATAAAGTATTGTATCTCATAACCTTTTAATGGTCTAAAAGCATAGGTAATGACATGACCATCTTACATCAACACACCTTTAAAGCCTTTACCTAAGGCTTTTATATATACATCATAAGGCTTATTAGAAGTTGGCATGGCCAATATTAGAGTTAAGGTCATCCCACCTCTCAACCCTTAAAAAGCTTTCTTCATATATAATGTGAAATGTGTCCCACGTATGGACCTTGAGTTGGAAGCGTTAGCTTTTGAGTTCAATTTTGGTGAGTAATGCTAAGTTATAAAATCCTAATTTGATTCTGTATCTTGGGGATGAATATTATTAACAAAAGTTTTGGGTACTGAACCCTAACCCTTTGTCCCCTTTATGGACCTTGATGCAACCCTCCATTATGAGTTCTTTGTTCATGTTTGATGGTATCTTGTTATGTATGAAGTCATGTTTATGTTTAAAGTGAAGTTGTAGTCCTAGTAGAAGCTAACCTCAATAATGAGGTATTAGCCTAGTGGTATGATTCTTGGCCTAGTAACACCAATTCACATGTTCAATTCTACTAGGTAGCATTGAGTTATAAACTTCTATAACTCTTGGGGTGTACCTATGTTTCACTCATTTTGGGTTCTAACACCTCCGTTAGAAGCTAAAGTCTATGTGATGACATATAATTAAAAGTTAGTCTCTATGTTGCGTGTGCAATTTTCCTAATTAGAAATGGGGGCTAATTACTCTTCTTGTTGCATTTAAGTTAAATGTGGTAAAAGGCTAAGTCCCTCCAACCATAAATAGGGTTCACCCCCTCTCTTATAACTTAATAGATACACTTTGCCATGGTGACTATAGTCCAAACAATAAGGTGTTGGCATAGTGGTAAGACTCTTAATTTGGAAACTCCATGTAATGGGTTAAGTAGTAGTAAGTTTTAAGTTGTAATTTGACTATATGTCTTCAAAACCTGGTGAAGTTGATTGGCTTACAAGATTGACATCCCCAATGCTAGGTTCAAAGCCTAGCACAGGTAAATATTATTCAGCACCAAGTATACATGAGTTGATTGGCTCACAAGATTGGCATCCCCAATAATAAGTTCAAAGCTCACCACCAACACTCTTTTGCCACCTTGAAAGCATGTTCCACAAGAAAAGCTTAGTATACGTTTACTATCATTGGCATGATAAAAAAATGGTTGACCACATCATTAACATGCTTAGAAGTGATTGTGCATATTCACAAGGATATTATTATAGGCAACAGAATACGGTAAAAGAATTACACAGGAACATAACGATGTCTATTATGGGCAACAAAAGACATTAAAAGAATTATATGGCAAAATAATGATGCCCGCTTGGGCAGTAAGACGATGAGCTGTCCCTGGATTCACGGAATGCCAAGCATCAACGTAACGGAACGTGACAATTGACCTTGCTGCAAGCACCAACCATGGAATTTCTAAAGGTGCCCTTGAAGTTGAAGTTGGAATTGGACCGAAATATCAGGTCCTCATGAATTGTAAATTGTAATGGAATGTTGGTGGTACCATCTATTCGGAATTCATAATTCCTGTGGTGTGTCAAACCAACCATACTTGCAAGTCCCCCCACAATATCAGATTGCTATTGTGCTGCTGCCGCCGCCGTTGCTGTTGTCATTTCAGATCTCAGTGTTCTGCCTGCCTAATCCAATTCATCTCACAACACAATCAATAATCAGTCATGGATGAAGAATATGACGTCATTGTGCTTGGCACTGGCCTGAAGGAATGCATTCTCAGCGGTCTCTTATCAGTCGATCGCTACAAGGTAAATCTAATTCTTCTCTTTGGCTTTTACTTCTACATCCATCGATAAATTGTTTCTTCCCGTCTGTATTTATTTGAAAGTCAAATTTACTTTTCTATCCATGGATCATTGATGCTCTGCGGCGTTGCCGCTTTCTTTCGTTGTTCTGCTGCTGACTTTTCGGGTCCGAATTTTAATTAGGCTAGCAGCAAGTGTTGTCGAAATCTGCCATATATATTTACTTAGAGGAGATTTTGGTTTGTGTTGTTTGCTATCATATACGTATCAAATCCTGACAAAGCAGAATTTTGTCTATGTTGGTTGCAAAAAAAAAGAAAAAAAGAAGTAAAAGAAAAATCTGTCAAGGGGTTTATTCACTCCATAGGCCTTTTATGCATCATTTGCAAACATTATGAAGGGCATACTGTAGTGACATACTAACATGATTGAGTAGGTTCCACTATTTACCTATTTGGAGTGATGGTAAGGTACTTGCTTCTTAAGTCGTAAGACTTAGATTCGAGCCTTGCCAAATCTACTCAAAAAAGGTTAGGTTTTCCCTTATCCACTACCTTCCCAGGACCTTGCCTTAGTGGGATGAGCATTGAGCCTTTGGGTGATGATCCTTATTAATAAACAGTAGAGTATATATGAATGAGTAGACAAAATATGGCTCCACGGTCTTCGAAGATCATAAGGCAATTGAGTCCAACATTCAGTATGAATTTTAATGTCATAAAACATATCATTGATTTTTATCATTTAGGGAAAGAAACTTTGAAGGGACCATGGTTTAGAGTAATGGTAAGGTGCTTGTCTCTCAAGTTGGAAAATGGGTGTTTGAACCTTGGTACAACCACTCAAAAAGAAGTTAGATTTTCACTCATTCGACCCTCTTGGACCTGCTTGGTGGGATGAGCATTGAGGCTTTCAATGATGATCTTTTTTTAAGTAAAGGAACTTTGAATATTAGAACATTCAATACAAATAGGTAACTTTCAACTTTTAGATCTAGATTTTGACTTCTATTATCCTTGAAATAGACTTCAAATACAAAAGACCAAGGAAACTATATATTCTACGTTTGATAGGATCATGTTAATAAATTTCCTGTGTAATTTTGCAAATCACATACATGCTGGACCACTAAAATGAAAATGGCAAAGCAAATGCCAAAACACTTACAAGAATCTATTGATTATGTCGTAATGGCTCAACATCCTGCATTGTAATTTCAGTTCATTTCATTATTTCATAACCTCTTCTTCAGAATTTTTAATTGCATACCAAATTCAGAGTTTTTTTTTTGGAATAAAATCGAGTGTTATTAATTTCAAAAAAGAGCTGTACATGAGTATAGTCTGGGTCAGGGCCGCTGACCCCATGCCCGGTGGACTGCGCCACCACAAAACCCTGTGCCATTCTATTTTCTAATAATACCCCCTCCCAAGGGCAAGCCCAGCCCTCTCCCACAAGTTATTTACAAGTCCCCTTTTCGCAAGTCACTGCCCACCAAGTTGTCCCTGAATCTTTGGCCAACACAGCTCACATCATCCTGTCCTTCCCATTCTGTTCTATATATCCTGTCCTTCCCATTCTGTTCTATATATGGATTCTGCCCCTGCGTCAATCCAATATACTCCTCTGTGGTCTGCAAATGTGGGCTGCTGAATTTAGAATTTTCTTTCTTTTTACACATGCTTAGCACATTTGTAATTTTCATGCTTTACTTGTCACTAGCCGTGAACATTGGTGTACTATTGTCAAATGTGATAGCATACTCCAAAAGTCACTCGCCTTATCAATTTGACTGCATGAGAGTTGTGATTTTGTTTTTGTTAAGGTAGAGAGAGAAATAAAAGAAAATTCCTTAACAGAGCTTAAAAATCAATTTAATAAAAGAAGTAACTGTACCTTGGGATAGTTACTATTTAAAAGATGTCAGGAATTAGTAGTGGAATAATGTCCTCTTTCACTCCCTGACTCAAATTTCAGCTTCAACTTTGACCTGAAAAATTGACCATGAGTCAACCATGAGTGGCAAGTTCCCATATGGAGAAATTTAAACAGACCAAAAGTCATGGCAAGCTCATAGCAAAGCCACAATGATGCAGTTGTGGTTTCTCAAACCACGTGTCATGGTTAGGTCATAATATTTGCAGTAAAGAAAAAATTTCAGGAGATTGTGCCACATGCACAAAATAGAGGAATGAAAAGAAAATTCTTCAAATTTTCATAGATATGCCTTAAAGCATACATTCAATGTTTAATAAGCTTCCAATGCTTGAGAAATGCCCAATTCAACAATATTTGTAAAAGAAATTGACCAAATGCCAAGTGGAATAAGAAACCCCAAAAGAGGGCTTGCTCCCAAATGTAAAATCTGTGCAAATTAGAAGTAAGAACAGTAATTAGAGTTGAACCTGCACACATTTAACATTTAAAGCAAGGGAAAACATTTTAAGACCCTTAATTCAAAAATAAACCACAAGCATGAAATGAAACATGAAAATAACATGAAAAACTTGAGAGAAATATATGGAACTTGAGTTTGAGAGTTTTAACTGTGAGAATCTTTTAAGCCTTTATTAGAATTTGTTGGAGAACTATGGGAATTGTGAGAGAAATCATGTGGGAATTGGTTATGAGAGAATGGTTGAGAGAACCATTGAGGGGAGGTTCAACTCACATAAAAATCTTCATTGAGAGAATGAGAGAAAATGAAAGATGCTAAAAGACTAGAGAAACTTCAGCACAATGAGCAATTGGAAAGCACACACAAATGAGGGAAAAAGAGCTTCTAATAGCTTGAAGCTTGCACTCACTACAATGACATTTAATGAGAGTGTACCATTCTGTTTATACTTGTTTAAAGGGGAGAGCTTTGCCCAAAGTTGCATGCTTTGACATGAAGTCTTATTAATTCCCTTTCTCCATTTTGATTTTTCTCTCTTCCTTATGTTTTTTACTTCAATAAGAACATGCAAACCATAGCTTCTAGACATAGAAGGATCAAAACATGACTTTCAACAACTACTTATGATTCCTAATGACTTCTATGGACTCTTAATTGACTCCATTATGACTTCAACATGAACGAAGGAAACAAACAAAGACAATCACCATATGAAAGGACATCAAGTAGGTAGGAACACAGTCACCCTATACTCAACACACCCTCCTTTAGTGTGCTATGTGTGAGTATTGATGAGTTTCAACACTGTGGACCCTTTCCATCTTCTTCCATCTTTGCCACTTAAATGATCCTTAGCAAATAATCAATCGTATTAGCTTGAAGTGGCTTTGTGAGTAAGTCCACTAGTTGATTAGTTATTGCAAATACTTTGGCAGTATCACTCCATCATTGACCTTGATTTGAGGAAGAACTACTTGAGGTCAATATGTTTGTTACTTTTATGTAGAACAAAACTCATTAGAGAGTTGAATGATCACCATGTTGTCCACCATACACTCAATGAGCAATTGAACATGAAAGCCCAATTGAGAAAAGAGTTTTTTCAACCACAACACATGGTAAATCCAATCATACATTGTTATGAACTTGGCTTCACATGATGAAAGAGCCATGCTCTCTTGCTTTCAACTACTCCACTAGATCAGGTTCAGGCCATGAAAGATTATTGCACTTGACATTGAATTTCTTTCTTTTAAGTCATCACCCCAATTGGCATCACTGAAGGCATGGAACTTTCCCTCACCTTCCACAAATTTGATTCCAAAACCAGTTGTCCCTTTTGCATACCTCAACACATGTTTGAGGGTAGTCATGTGAGAGGTTTCTAGGTTCTTGCATGAACCTTGAAAGATATGATACAAAAATATCAATGTCAAGCCTAGAATGACATAAGAATCTAAGGGACCCAATCATTCTTCTATAGAGTGAGGCATCCACCAATGGTATGTCATCCTTGTTGTTAAACTTGCAATGAGGGGGGAGTGGTGTTGTAGCAATCCTTGAGTCTTGAATGCCATATTTCTCCTCTATGCTTTGAGCATACTTGCTTTGATGCATCATGAAGACTCCTTCACCTTGATCATGCTGTATGCCAAGAAAATATAAGAGGACTTCTAAGGTCCTTCATCCCAAAATCTTTCATCATATCTTCTCTAAAGTTTTGAAGTAGTTTTTTACTACTTAGAGGAATACAACATCATTTACATAGAGAGAGATCTTAATGGCATCTTGCCCAACATGCTTGATGTACAAATTAGGCTAAAAAATGCCAGGCTTATAGCCTTTGATCATGAGATAGTCATTTATTCTATTATACCAAGCTCTTGGAGCTTGCTTTAGGCCATATAAGGCCTTGTGGAACTTGCACACCTTGTGCTCTTCATCTTGTATATCAAACTTCAGGTTGCATTATGTACACCTCTTCATTTAACTTACCATTAAGGAAGGTGGAATTCACATTTATTTGATATAGCTTAAGATTTAAGCGGGCTGCCAATGAGATTAAGAGTTCAACTATTTCAAACCTTGCTACCATGGCAAATATTTCATCATATTCATTATGCTTCTTTTGTTTAGACCTCCATACCATTAGCCTTGCCTATATGATGAGATGATGTCCTTTTCATCATATTTAGTTTTAACTATGTTTCAAATGGATTGGGAACACAAGAACTTGGGAATGCTAGAGTTTGTACCCTAACAAGTTTGGGCACAAGTACCATTTTGTAGGAGCAAGACCAGATGCATGTGGAATGTAGATATAGATTTCAATTAAAAATATAGAAAAAAAAACCTTTAGTAACTTCAATTAGAATTCTATATTATAACTGCAATTACTCATTCAAAAACAAAGAAGATATTGCAAATTTAAGGACTCATTCAGAAATAGAGAAGATATGGCAAATTTAAGTAGTGTGTAAGTTTTATTTTTATTATTTATTTACTACACATTTACCAATGTGGATATGTTTCCCAAGAATTGCTAAATTTTTTTTTTTAATATTTATGTGGCTAAAGTCTGGTTGGAGTTCCCATCTAGTTGGGAACATATTTGAGTACCTAGAACATGGGGAATGTGAAATTTTTCGTGGGAACAATCACCTGTGAAACATTGAGTTTTATAAACCCACTTAGTATCAATTACTTGCTTACCTTTGGGCCTATCTAGCAAACTCCAAGTTTGGTTTTTCAAGATTGCTTGATACCCCTTCTCTATGGCTTCCTTTGACACTTTTGACTTTGATGCCTCCTTCACATTTGGGGACTCATGTGCAAGGGCTGCATATGCATAATGAATAGTTGCTTGGCTCCTTGTGAATCTTCTTTTGCCACCCAAGGTCTAGGCTCATAGGCTTCTTCCTCCTCCTATCTCTTCTTGACTATTGCTACTTGTTGCTTGATGGAAAGAACCAAACTCTAGATTGTGTTCATCAAACACCACATTGCTAGAACAAAAGCACTTCTTCTCTAATGAGTCAAAGCATTTGTATCCATTTGTCTTGGTATCATAGCCCATGAATACACATTTTTTGCCTCTATCATCTAGTTTTCTCTAAAGAGCATTAGGGATCATTACATAGCACACACACCCAAAGACTTTAAGGTGTAAAAGGTTTGGCACTTTGATATACAACAATACATAAGGGGTCTTATCAACATTGGGAGTTGCTACTAGGGTATTTATGATATATGCAGCGCTATGTATTGCCTAATCTCAATACATATTGGGAATGGAGGCATGCTTGACGGACATATTGACATTTCTTTTATGATTTCATTCTTCTTTTCAGCTATACCATTACTTTGTGGCCCATAGCCACATGTGGTTTGATAAAAGATGCGATGTGCATTACAAAATTCTTCAAAGTTATGATTAACAAACTCACCACACTATCACTTATCATGGCCTTGACAATAATGCTTAGTTTAGTCTCTATCAACTTCTTCAAATTTTGAAAGATGCTACATGCCTTATCCTTGGAGTGGAGAATGTATGCCCATGCCTACCTTGAGAAGTTATCAACTATTACCAAGAAGTATTTGCAACCTCATGAGCATTGGGCCCACAACATCCATGTGTAGGAGCTCCAAAGGCTTGCTCCTTCTTTCCATTTGATTAGACTGAGGAAGAGCCTTTTGCTTGCCCTTCATGCATACTTCACATACTTCTTGAGGGACTTTCAAGAACCTACATCCAATGGCTGCGTCAGTTTTCATCATCCTTTGGATATTGGAGTAGGAAACATGTCCTGATCTCCAATGCCAAAGCCTTGCTGCATCTAGGCTTTTGTTAGGCCTATCCGCTTTAGTTTGCAGAACTCCAAAACAATAAATTTGGTTGTCTAGCATGGGGACTTTTGCTATCAACCTTTTAGTTTGCAAAACTACAAAACAATAAATTTGGTTGTCTAGCATGGGGACTTTTGCTATCAACCTTTTGGAGCCAGTGATTGTGCATACATCATTTTCAAAGACCACATTATTCCCTCACTTGATCATTTGTCCAAAGGACAAGAGGGAGTTAGAAAATTCGGTTTAATGAGGGTCTTAAAGTGATACAAATATTCGTATCTTTTGTTGTTTTTAGGTCCTGCACATGGATAGAAATGATTACTATGGTGGAGAATCTACTTCCTTGAACCTCATACAGGTACGTGGCATTTGTAAATTTGATAAATTTTTTTAAGCATCTTGTTTTCCTTGATTGTTAATATTTTGAGTGATGATATTCATATCCTTTTTGTTTCCAGCTCTGGAAGAAATTTAGAGGGGACGAGAAACCTCCAGCAGAATTGGGATCCAGCAGAGACTACAATGTTGATATGATCCCAAAGGTATGCATCTATTTTCAACCAGTACTTTGCTACAACCCTTTCTTGTTACTGAGGCCAGTGGCTTTTGTTTCTTTTATATTTTTGTTTTACATATGCACCATTCAACATGATTTATTTTGAATGATTGGCATAAAATCATTTTCAAACTGTTAGGTTCTGAATCGATGTTGCAGTTTCTTTATGCAATGATTGAGTGAAGGTTATTTTGTTTGTGTTATGGTGAAATCAAATGAGAAGTACTTTATATAAAGTTGCATGAAAGTAATAAGTTGTTTCATGCAAATATCTGAAAAGGCATACAAGTCATGAAAGTTCGTTAACTTCCGTTTATAGATCCTATTGAGAGGAATCGTTGATTGACTTGTTATACTTTTTTTTTTTTTTGAGAAAATATTTGGGATTATATTACTGAGAAGAAAGAACTATAGTATAGGAGATTACAAATCGTGGGCCATCAGCAATGGCCCTCAATGGATGGGAAAAAGTCCCAAAGTCACAAAATAATTCAGCACCCCAACAGACATGTTATAACCAAGGAACAAACCCAAAATTGGGGGGGGGGGCGTGGCCAAAAGGACGAGGAATGCGGCGATGGCCAAGGGGGGGAGCGTCGTCCATTGTTTGAGACAACCACCCCCCCTAGGGGTTCATCGGCAGCCGACGGCAGGCACAGTGTGGGCGCTCTAGCTCATGGAGAAGGTCCAAGGTGTTCCGGTGGTCTTCGGTGTCCATGAAATTGGCCACTTGTTGGAGACCCTGCATGGCCAACTCTCGCTTGTTCAGGTCCGCCGGCGAGGCGCCCCCATTAGGGTGAAATCGTGCCGAGGTTCGGCGGATATGGCGCCTGAGCTCACCCCAGGAGCTCTCGCAACTGATGCCAAGGATGAGGTACGGGCACCACCCCCCTCTGAGCCATTGTCGGGCACTGTGCTCGTGAGCCTGATCAAGCTGCTGTTGTTGTTGCTCCTCCTCCTCCTGTAGTCGTTCCTGCTTTGCCCACTCCGCCTCTTCGCGTTCTCTTTGGGCAGCGTCCTCCTGAATCAGCTCTTCCCGCACTTGGGCTTGGATTTCATCAACTAACCGGGCCCGAGTAGCCTTGGCCATGAGGTCCTGCTACCTCACCCGCTCCTGCTCCTGCTCAAAAAACTAGGCCTCCAAGTCGGCCTGGGCTTGTGCAAGGGCTTCATGCCACTTGGCCTCCCACTCCCATCGTTCAGCCTCACGTGCCTCGTATGTGGCCCTCTGTGTGGCCTGCCACAGTTCTTCGTGCCAGTTCCTGTGGTCGGAGGTTTTCGATGGTGGGGAAACCGGTCTGTCGAGGCGAGCAGGGGGCGTCGTTCCGGTTGGGTCCGCCACCCCCGCGTAAAGGTTGTAGCCGGTAGGGTCCAGCGGCTCCCTTGGCCGGGCGAGACCGTAGGGCTTGGGGGGGCAGCAGCAGGGGGGCTATCTAGGGGGGCCCTGGCAGGCGGGGGGCAGATGACGATGGGTGTTTCCCCCCCTCTACCCCCTGCCACAAGGCTAGAATTAACCCTGAATGGCGGCCGTGTCGTTTGAGCAAGAGGGCCTCTAGGAAAAAGCGGGGGAGGTTGACCTGACGGCCTAACTTCAGGCAATGCAGAAATGCAAAATGTAGGCCCTAGAGCTTGGACCCGTTGCCAGACTGGACAAAAAATCTGTCCACCAGATCTGCTGCTCGGGCCACGGGGTAGAGAAGATTGGGGCACCTGTCGGCTCCTTGTACGTGGCACGGACCCTTCGAGAAATAGTTCCGTGTCTTGCAGACCACGGGTAGATGGCAGGATGACCTCACCGACGGCCTGGACCCCCAGAGAGCTGGCGATTGAAGATTCTGTGACAAGAATCTCACACCTTCGGAAGAAGGTCCGGTCGTTGGCCCAATTAGAAAAGAAGGCGTCATCTGCTAAATCTGGGTCTCCGACCAACCGCTGTAGAGGGTCACACCAGCTGCACTGTGTCACCATTTGCCAGAGTTCCTTGTCATCCTAAAATGCGGTGCAGTCTAGTTCAAATGTTGGCGTGATTCCCATCGCCGCCTCGATTTCTTTCCATGCGCAGAGAGCTTGGAGAACCAGCCACGGGAGGGGGAGCCGTTCCTGCAGAAAAATAGTGTGATTTCT
The DNA here is from genome assembly GCA_015680685.1 of Gnetum montanum. Classification (NCBI taxonomy): domain Eukaryota; kingdom Viridiplantae; phylum Streptophyta; class Gnetopsida; order Gnetales; family Gnetaceae; genus Gnetum; species Gnetum montanum. The sequence continues at coordinate 231,630 of MNCI01004632.1, forward strand.
TGCTTTCCACGCTACCCATAAAAGTAGCGTGGCCCAAGAATCACTGGTGAGGCACATCAGGGGGGTCGTCGCCGCTACGCGCCACGTGGCACGCATGCATGCACACTCATAAATGAAGTGCCGAATTGTCTCGAGCGTGGCGCCGCAGCAAGGACAGGTGTCATTTTGCATGATCCTGTGCCGACACAAGAGATCTTGCACAGGCAGTGCATCCATCCGTACTAGCTAGAGGAAGATCTTTATCTTCTCGGGCAGTCGCCCCTTCCAGATTTGCTGCCAGCCAGCGACTTGGGGGTACTTGGCTGTCAGGTTGCGCGACTCAAGGCTCAACCACCCTTGGGCCTGCATCACCTGCGCGTGCCGGCAGAGTGCCTTCCGGGGCCTAAAATCCCGCACCCCTGCCTCCCAACGTTGATACTTTGCATTCATGATGCGGATCCACTAGATCAGTTCTCCGTGTAGGCGCATAAACCGAAGTACCAGTTGTTGCTGTCCCATCATTAGTTCGTCTTCGAAGGACGTGATGCCCAATCCCCCCCACATTACGGGGGCGCATGACTCGCTCCCAATTGACTAGGTGGATTTTGCTTTGGTAATGTCAAGTTTGAGGCAGAGCCCAGGGAAACCCAAAATTCAAAGTGAGTGAAGCACCTCTTGCATGAGGAGAACCTGGTCCTGAAGGGTCCAGCCCTGCACGAAGCCCGCTTGGTTGATCCCCACAAGCTTGGGCATAAGTGGCACAGGCCTATGCACCAGTAGTTTGGAGAAGAGCTGAATGAGTACATTGCATACCCCGATAGGGCGGAAGTGTTTAGGGCAGTGTGCGTCTGATTGTTTCGGGATGCACACAATGCGGGAGCAGTTGAGTTCCCTCTGGACCTGCCTCTTGGCTAGCATGAGATTGAACGCATCTAGGATATTGGGTCCCACAATATCCATGAACGTCTTAAAGAACTCAAGGCTCCAGCCGTCTGGACTAGGTGCCTTTCCTCCTGGCATGCTGTTGATAGTGGCAGTGAGTTCCTATCACGAGAAAGGGGCCAACAGCTGCATGTTGTCCCTCTCATTCAGCACTCGCACCATGTGGACAGAGATGGGCCTGGTGGGACGTTTGGCCTAGATCCTCCCCCAGTATTGCGTCAGCTCGTTTGTGATTTGCTGCGGATCATCAATAGTCTCCCTGTCTTGGTTGCGTAGATAGCGTGGTTAGCCCCCTCCACGTGTCTTAGCCATGGTAAAGAAAAATCTTGTTTGCCTGTCCCCTTCCTAGAGCCATCTGACCTGGGAGTGTTGCTGCCAGTTTGTCTCCTCTTCCAAGTCAAGGCTTTGAAGTTGACATATGTGTTGTTCCTCCTCGTGCAAGTCTTCCCCAGCTTCCTGCCGGGCCTGTATCCGACCAAGCTGATCCCGGAGAGTCCTTTGACCCGTCCTAAAGGAGAATTCTCCCAAGGGTGGAGGCGTTGGTTGAAGTCTCCCACAACTATCCATGATTGATGGTCCAGCACCAGTGCCGCCACCTGGTTCAGCTCGTGTAGCTGCTGTTCTCAATTTTGCGCCCCGTAGAAGTTAGTCACCCAGATCCCCTGGGAGGGGAGCTGGACGGTTATGGCCCATTGTGATGTGTCCATGAGCATCATGGCGTAGCGGGCCAAAATGGCGAGTCCACTAGCCTGGCCCAGGCAAGGGTGCACATGGGTAGTCCAACCCTCCCATTGGAGAAGGTGCGATTCCATTGCTTGCAACTNCGGCCCAGGCAAGGGTGCACATGGGTAGTCCAACCCTCCCATTGGAGAAGGTGCGATTCCATTGCTTGCAACTTGGTCTCTTGGAGGCAAACAATGTCACAATCTTCATCGCGGACAATTCTATGCAGGGTATTTCTTTTATAAGGGGTACCCTACCCCCTACAGTTCCAGCTGAACAGCTTCATGTGTGACTGGAGGTGTAGCATTGTAGACCTCCCGGAGGGTCTGTTGCAACCCCATGTCAATATTCCGTTGGGCCTGTTTGCCCCTGGACTGACTCTCACTTGGTCGTTCAGGTCGGCCCTCTTCGTCCTGCACCACTGGGCTACACCCAAATTCCTTGGGTGTGCGATCCTTCTCCTAGTGCCATCGGGTCTTGGTGCTCCCCCTAACCACATNGGGTGGGATTTTCTTGGGGGTGGGTTGGGGGGGCAGCCTGTCGAAGGATGGGTGCAGCTGGCCCTTGTGACCCATTGTGACCCAGGTGCCCCCCTCGAACAAGCTGCCTGGCTTGGTCTCTTGGCCGCATCGGCCGTGCTTTCTAGACTTGACAGTTTGCCTCTTGGTGTTCGGGTTTCCCGCAATATGCGTAGCCGTCGATTTTGCCCTCTTGGGCCGTTGCTCTGCATTTGGGGCTCGGTGCGGCTTCCAGGTTCTCAAACTCGATCTGAAGTTTTTCCTCCCCACCAGGGAGTTCCAACACGACCTCCTAGATGAGGTCTTTCTCCAATAGCCTGCGCCATACGCAGAAGCGGCCAAGCCCATTTGCTCCATCGACTGCGTGACACGGTCGAAAGCGATGAATTCTCCAAAGAAACCCGTGATTTTCTTTAGGAATTCCATGTTCTAGAGTTCCCATGGAATCCCGAAAACCCGAATCCATACTGGGGCCCAAGCAAACAGGTTGGTCTCGCGATGGGCCTCGGGGCACCAAGGGGTCAAGGCCAGCCCCGAGCCTCGTAAAACCACAGGCCTCCCAGCAGCACCGAGTCCCTGGTTTGTCGAGATGGGAAAATGAACAAGAGTAGGTCCTCAGACAAACTATGAACACCCACTCCGCCCACTTTCCACTGCTCTTGTGCCCACCGTTGGATTAAATCCAGCCGCGGGCAAGAACCCTGGGACACAAAGCGGCCAATAAGGCTTCACTGCATGGTGCAAACCCCCTCGAGTGGGGGCTGGTTGACCCAGAGGCGTAGGATATTATCGGCCCTGGAGTGGGCCTCAATGTTGCCACCGGGCACAAGCCCCCCATCATCCCCATGGGCCAAACCATCTTCCCCGCTACTCCTCTGCCCCCCGCTGACAGTTGCTGGTGGTTTGTTGGTGTCGGCTTGCTGTTGCGCCTGCCGGGGCTCCTGGGACTGGTCCTGGAGCTACTTCTGTGGTTGCTCTTGCGGCTGCTCCATCTTGTGGTCGTCACAAAATTGTTTTGCAATCAAGAACCATTTCTCCTTAAAGCTTTCATGACTTGTTATACTTGATAATTAAAGTTTTTCATATTGAAAATGTTGCAATCTTTAATTATCTTTGTTTTTCTCTTTCAAGAAAGATGCAACTGAGAGTTTTAAAAATGTAGGCTGTAGCCAACGCATTGGAAAATGACAGAGTAATCAATGCATGTGATTCCTATAATCCTTTTAATAAATGAAACTGTTATGCAAAATTGCTGATATAAAATTTTAGATTGTTTTGTCCTTTTTCCACTCCTTCCTATTTCCTGACGACTTGAGATGCCGTCAGTTTATGATGGCCAATGGCAGTTTGGTACAAGTTCTCATTCACACAGATGTTACAAAATATTTGTATTTCAAGGCAGTGGATGGAAGCTATGTTTTTAACAAGGGAAAGGTTTGATTTTTACTAAAAATTCTAGAATTTACTTCACATCACATTTTAGTTGGATCTTTTTTCTCGAATATTATATTTTCTTTTAATTGCGGCAGATACATAAAGTCCCCGCCAATGATGTTGAAGCATTAAAATCTCCATTAATGGGATTGTTTGAAAAGAGACGTGCTAGAAAGTTCATCATCTATGTTCAAGATTATGATGAGAACGATCACAAAACTCATGATGGATTAGATTTGAAGAGAGTAACAACAAAAGAATTGATAGCGTAAGTATAATTTTGTATTGCTATAGTATGTCTGGTTTATGTGTATAAATTTTGTCAAGCAAATTAGTTAATTTGTTTTTCCAATTGTATTTAGGAAATTTGGATTAGATGATAATACTGTAGATTTCATTGGACATGCATTGGCACTCCATCGTGATGATCGTTATTTAAATGAACCAGCCTTGGATACAGTTAAAAGAATCAAGGTGAAAGAACTTCAGTGTTTGTAAGACAAAAAACCCTTATCTTTCCATGTTGGCTTAAATCGTGCTGTGTATTTTTCACTGCACTGTATTTGTAAGAGTTAATTTTGAAGCCGCCTGCCATATTTTGATTTGTTTTCTTTCATTTACTACCTCCAGCACACCGTTTAAACCAGTTAGATTATTTCTCTCATTTTCTCGTCACAATTTCATTTACTTGCATTAGTAATATTTGATGCTTATGGTTCTTCATTTTGGGTTTTGTAGCTGTATGCAGAATCTTTGGCTAGGTTCCAAGGAGGATCACCCTATATCTACCTATTATATGGTTTAGGTGAACTACCACAGGTTAGGTATAATTTTACATTGTTGATTAATTTTCCTCGAACATATCTATTTCCATCATAATAGATTGTTAGCATCTGACATTAATAGCTTCCTAAATCAGGCATTTGCACGTCTGAGTGCCGTATATGGTGGAACATACATGCTAAATAAACCTGAATGCAAGGTACTTGAATTTGCAGAATTGCTTCAATAGTAAAAAGATCAAGCCTATACCCCCACTTTAAGAGTACTGTCATCTTTTTGTTGCATTTCATGATTCCTATTTTCCCTATGATTGGTGTACGCCTTAATTTTTCTTTCTTTGTACTTCCAGGTAGAATTTGATGAAGAAGGTAAAGTGTGTGGTGTGACGTCTGAAGGAGAGACTGCAAAGTGCAAAAAAGTGGTTTGTGATCCTTCATATTTGCCAAACAAGGTGTACTTGGACATGGATTTTCAAATTAAAGAATTATAATTAGTTGATTGCAACTTCTTTTCTGATATTCAAGGTATAAATCAGGTCAAGAAAATTGGCAAGGTGGCTCGTGCAATCTGCATCATGAGTCATCCTATTCCAAACACCAATGACTCACAATCTGTGCAAATTATTCTACCTCAAAAACAACTAGGACGGAAATCAGACATGTACGTTATCTGGGATTACTGGAATTCTAGAGATTGATGTCGGGTTGTCCATATCTCTATTGATCTTTGGCTATTTAGAATTCACAATGCTATAGAAAATAATTTAAATCTTTTGAATCCTATTGGGTTTAACATGACATCGTGGCATTAATGTAGGTATGTGTTTTGTTGTTCTTATTCACACAATGTTGCTCCAAAGGGAAAGTACATTGCTTTTGTTTCAACGGAGGCTGAAACTGATCAGCCTGATATCGAGCTGCATCCCGGGATTGCTCTTCTTGGGCAGGTTGATGAAATGTTTTTTGATACCTATGATAGATTTGTTCCAGTTAATGAACCATCTCTTGACAATTGCTTCATGTCGACAGTGAGTTTTGTTATACTTTTTATTTTCTGTTTTTTTAAGCAGTTATGCCTTTTAAATTTTTTTTCATTTTCCTAATATTTTCAATGCAATCCAGAGTTACGATGCTACTACACACTTTGAGACAACAGTGCAGGATGTTCTTGCTATGTATACACAAATAACTGGGAAGGTGCAAGTTGTTTTGCGTTAGTGGTGATTCTACCTTTCATGCTAATTCCTAAAATTAACATAGTTTCGTTCCTCTTCCCTGTTGCAGGTGTTAGACTTGTCTGTAGATTTGAGTGCTGCAAGTGCCGCTGAAGAATGATTGATGTAGTTCATCAATTATTATTAAGCTTTGGTGCTTAATTGGAGATTCTGGTTTTCTTTTGTTAGGATTACTTAAAATGATCGTTGCTATGTCAGCCTGTTATCTAGTTGTACAGCATATGCGTCATCTCTGTGACGGCGGTCCAATATTTTCCGTTTGTGATTTTAATGTCTTTCAGAGTTCATTGGAAAGGTTTAACTTTCCTAAATTAGTGATCTTAATATTATTTTATTAGCTAAACCTTATGGGAATTAGAAAAAATTCAAAAAATTTCTAGTTGAAAACCTAAGGTTTGTGGCTCCCATGACGAAAAATGAGATTGATTGGACAAACAATGTGAAAGTTATGGGCTCTAGAAGGTTCTGGGCTCTGAAAATTACAAAAACTCCTTCCCCGTTTGTGAGAAAATGGCAAAAATTTCCAAAGTGTTGGATGCTATTTATAGGATTTTTGCCTTGCATCGAGGAGATTGCATTGACGCAGCTAAAAGACTAAATTTTTCAACTTTAATAACAGGGAAAAAACAAAGAGATTTCACGCGGAGTTGGAGTCCAAAGGAAGCCCAAGAAGGTAAGAACATGATGAAATGGCTAGATAATGCACACAAAAAGGAGATTTTATTGGGAGAATGATGAAGAAATGCCATGAAGAAGCACATAACTAGATGTAACTAACATGGAGCAAAAAATATTTAAATGCACAAATGCCTAACAAATAAGGAACTTAACTAACCAAACCAAGGAGCATGCAAGTGGGTCTTTCCCATGGCAGACTCATGCCCTTAATGTCCTTGCATGCCCTCAAACCAAGGAGTCCGTGGACCCCATGGATGACTAATGGTTATGGTAAGTTATGGACCAAAGAGATCATCTAAAAATTTTGACACATCAAACTAAGACATCGAACAAAATATGACAAGATGTAGTGAGGTAAGAAATGGGATGGATAAGGTGAAGAGTGAAATGAAGTCTCATGATACCATATCGTGGTCACATAAACTCACTTATGGATTTTGTGATTAATATGACTTGATAACATCCATCCTTAATCTGAATTAAAACCAACCACTTTCAGTGACTTCACATTGACACTCTAAGATCAAACCACCTCCTTAAGGTGCAAGAATATCCCCACAGATCAATCATCATTCCTAAAAGAGAAGAAAATAGTAGGAAGTGAGATGGGCCTTAATTAGAGGGGACCTTTACGCATGGGTAACATGTCTTTCTAGTTCCATAATCAATGCTTGTAGCTCGTCATTTTGTTTAAGGGATGTGCTTTGAATGTCCATTATTATTTTTTTCTAAAGTTTTTAAATAGAAACCACACCATGCAAAGACTTTAGCTTCTTGTTATTGGTCGATAGCAGAATGGTGAGAAATCCATGAGAGCACTCATGCTCCCAAAAGGGTAGGCAAGTACAAAGAGCATTAAATCCCCTTGAAGTCACATCCTTGTCTATCCATTTAATCCTTCCCAAGTTCGGAAACTACCAAGGTCACAAGTTCTTTAAAAGTTTCATTTAAGAAGGGACTACATATTTCCAAAACAAGGGAACACCGTAGAGTTTTGTGGATGGGTGGTTGACATGGACTCACTGCCTATTATTATGAAAAATAAATCATGTCTTAGTTATCAACAATAAAATTTAAAGATAGAATCTAAACATTAGCAATCAAATAACATTATAGTACAAAATGCCCTCAATCAATAGCTACAATTGCACTTAGTCCTAGTGGTAATAAAGGAAAAGAAAACATTTAAAAAATTCAAATCAAATAAAGTAAATTATAAAAGAAATTATAAAATATTTAAGAAAGAGACAAATGTACTAAAAATAATATAAAACAAAAAGTGAAAAACTGAGAAGCCACTTTAATTAATCAGCATGGATGGCCATCTCCCTCAGGACTTAGTTGGAAGGTTCATCCGTTGAGGTGTTCTAATCACTAGCTTTCTTAGGTCCATGGAAAGGTTTTATTTGTTGCATGTTGACCAGAAGTTTCTTGTTTGGGCTTTCAAGTTTGTAGATTAACATGGCTCTAAAAGGAAAGGTTTCATAGATGATATAAGGCCTCTCCACAACATTTGGAACTTGGTTCTTTATGGTACGTGTGTGGCATTCCAGTAGAGGACCCTATCTCTCAGTTGAAATTTTACTTTTCTTATTCTAAGGTCATGGCGTTGTTTGTTGAATGCCTTGTGCAACTCATTAAATAACAAGACTACTAATTGATTCTCATCTAGCAAGTTGAGGTTCATCAATCTTTCTTTCTATGCTAGACTTAGGTCAAGATCAAGATCACAAGTTGTTGACAGAGTATGGAGCTTTGTTTGAATTGGAAGAGTTGGTAATTTCCTGTACACAAGCTCATAGGGAGAGTAGCTAATAGGAAGTTTCCAAGTGGAGCATTAGGCCCAAAGGACATCATTAAGTTTTATGCTCCAATCCCTCCTATATTTGCTAATAGTTCTTGTTAGTATTATCGTGATCTCCCTATTCATAACCTTAGCTTGACCATTGGCTTGGGGGTGGTAGGGTGTTGTTAATTTATGTTCAACCCCTAAGCATTTTCAGAGCTTTCAAAAGGTAGTGCCTATGAAATGAGTACCATTATTAGAAATGAGTGTATGTGGCACCCCAAACTTGTCTACAACATATTGTTGTACAAACCAAGTAATCGTAGAAGATGTGCAATCGGTGATGGTTGCATCTCCCACCCATTTTGTACAATAGTCAACAATGACAATGATGTGTGTCTTTCCATTCAACATGGATGCGATGGAACCCATGAAGTTAATGCCCCAAGTATTGAAGGGCACCAATGGTTAGATCCACTACTAAGGTCCCTCCATACGAGTGACCATTCCACCATCACAGTGGTAGTGTTCACAAGAGTGGACGAAGTGGTGAGCATCCTTAATAATACTCTACCATGAGGATCTTAATGGTCATGCATCTTCCAACATAGTGGCCTCCACAAGGACTCTTGTAAGCATATTGGAAAACACATGGTTAATCAGCATCAGGTACACACCAATGAACCAAGCCATCTACACACACCTTGTAAAGGTGTCTATTGATTTTCAGGAAGTGTTTCACCTGGTGAAGAAACTGTTATTTCTTCATGTGATCCCACTCCTATGGCATCTCCTGAGTGAGAAGATAAGTGAGAATGCCATTGTACTAGTTGGATCCTTCTTCTCTTTGTTGTCCCATCACAATTGAGACAAGCTGTCAATAATCATGTTCTTGGTGCCCTTTCAAGCTATCATTGTAAAATCAAATTCCTGTAAGATCACCAACCACCGTATGACACAGGGGCTCACCATTGGCTTATTCATTAGGAACTAGATTGCATTGTGGTCTATGTGCATGAACACCTTGTACCCAAGCACATAGTGCCTGAATTTCTCCAAGGTGAACATCACTACCATAAATTTTTTTCTATTATGGTGTAGTTCAACAATGCACCCACAATGCTTTTGCTCATACAATGGATATAGTAAGGACATGTCTAATCATCTAACTGCATGAGCACGGCCCCCAACGCATAATTGGAAGCATCCATCATGATGTGGAAGGATCTAAACCAATCAGGTGCTTGTAGAATTGGAGTTCCCACAAGCTTCTCTTTGAGCTACTGAAATGTAGATTTGCATTTCTTAGTCCACACAAACAAAGCATCCTTCTTTATTAGCTCCACCAATGATTTAGCGATAAAGAAATTCTCAATGAATCATTGGTAGTAGCCAGTGTATCCAAGGAATGACCTCACATCTTTAACTATTTCTAGCTATTTTGTAATTCCTTGGATGACCCTTAGTTTTTTCAGGGTTCACCTTGATCCCTTTCTCTAAGATTCTGTGCCCCAACATAATGCCTTCCTAGACCATCAAGTTGCTTTTCTATTAGTTAAGCCTAAGGTTTGTCTTCACACACCTTTTCAACACTTGCACAACATAGTCTAGAGCTTGCTCAAATATAGCCCCATAGGTGGAGAAGTCATCCATGAAGACTTCCATCCCGCTACCAATGTGCTATTGGAAGATGATCAAGACAAGGCATCCATATGTTATAAGGACATTACACAAGCCAAACAACATCTTTCTGTATGTGAAAGTTTCCCAAGGATTCATGAATGTTGTTTTGGCTTAATCTTTTGGTGCAATCTAAATTTGGTTATAGCCACTATAAGCATCCAGAAAGCTATAGTAGTAATGCCCAAAAATGGTGTCCAACACCTGGTCCACAAATGGAAATAGAAAGTGAGCTTTGTATATTGCCATGTTCAACAACTTGAAATCAATGCAAATCCTTTATTTGCCACTTTTCTTTGGCACTATCACAAGTGGGCTAACTAGCTCACTATCCGCAATGGGATAAATGAACCCCACCTTGAGGAGTTTTTCAATCTCTTCTTTTATGATCTACTTCAATTTGGGATTCAACTGTTGTTATGACTACCTCTTTGGCTTAATGAAAGGATCTAGGTAGATGCAATGTTGGCATATCTTAGAATCAATTCTAGTGAGTTCAGGATATGACCAAGCAAAAGTTGTTGGCCATTTGTTAACCACCTCCAACAGTTTCTTTTTCTACAAAAGAGCAAGATTGGCATTGATAATAACCAACTTGTCATATTTCAGAAAACCATACTCCATTTCGGCTAGTAGCATTTTCAACTCAAAACGCTCATGTTTAAAACTTTTAAGGATCTCCAACTCTCCCTAATTAGTATCATTAGGTTCATTAGAGAGTTAGCAAAGGATTTGCTCCATGTCATCCATGCCTTAAATGTATACACTAGTAAGGCTCTTAATTTGTTCCATGCATAGAGTTGAGCTACTTTCAAGTTCAGCTATTAGCCACTAGATGCCCTCTTATTTTGTGGTTGCTGCATAGGCACCTTTGAATTTCTATCACATTGGCACACTATCTACCTGTGGTGATTGATGTGCTTTTTGACTTTCCATAATTTCTACACATAATTGCACCCTATGTTATTGTACGCGATGCATGAAACATGCTTTCTCTCGATCTTTTTGAAATCATTTTCCTTGGACATTTCCAAGGAGAGGTCTTTGATCCCCAGCCATGCATCTATTGTGCTGAACTAAGCCTTTCCTATGATGATTGGGAAGTCCCCCTTGCAGTTGTCTACACGAATCACCCAAAAGTTAGTAGGATAAAACCACTCACAAACGGTGGTCACGATGTGCTCCACCAATCCCAAGGGGACGATGATGGATTAATTTGCCAACTCAAGATGAATTTTGCTCTTCTTGATAGGAGGCAAGTTCTAGGCTTTGTATATGTCATGGAAGATCAAAATCACACCAAAACCTAAGTCCAGAAGAGCCTTACAAGGCTCATTCTCAATGAGTTACGAGTAAACTAGGGGACTCCCTAAATTAGATCTTTTCTTGGGAAGGTGTCCAGCCTTGATCCAATCGATAATCGCATGGGTTAACATGATAGTATGCAGTTTGGGAGGCATTTGGTTCAAAGGGCTCTCAAATGATGTAGCAGAGGATGAGGGAGAAGTAGGATCATCAGCTGCAAGTGTCTGTGAAGACTTGGAAAGATTGTTGGTTTGGAAGAAAGATCTTTTTCAAGGTTTATTTTTAGAACCACTTGGTTGGGGAGCCAGCTGTAAGTTAATAGCCCTTGTGACATTTCTTTGCTATGGCTAGGTAGGAATTTCACCCTACATGGATGGAGCTAGTGGTAATTGAGTTGAGAGCGGAGGTATAGGTGCAGAAGGATGAGGAGGATAGAATGAAAATGGGGATTCCCGTCTTGGAGATTGAGCTCTGTAGTAGTAGTGGTGTTGGAAAGATGCGTGATTAGAAGAGTCATGCAAAGAAATTGTTTGCTGAACATAGTATCCATATGGATCTAGTTGTCGGTAAGGGTACTGCTACCTTGATGGTGACATCCCCCACAATTGTAGATGTTGCCACTGATGGTATTGCTTATGAGGTTGGGGTGGAGCTCTACTCAGGTAGTAGGCTTTCTATTGGTGGAACTTCCTGTAGTTGCCTTAAGGATAAGGTAACCTCCTAGGTGCTTTCCTTCTTGCCAATCTAGGGTTTAGCACGTACACCCCAGACTCCTACAAGTGTGACACAATAGAGCAACATTCCTTAAGATGTTCATATTAGTAGATATCTCATCCACCATCATCATTTGTTTCAAATTCCACAACCTCTTCAATGGTAGTAGCTTTGCCCTTACCCCTTTGATGGGCACATTCAACTTTTTTCATTCTCCTCTAATCATAACCACTACCTTGCTCTTTGGACTCTTTAGCAATTCTAAGAGTAGTTTGGAATTTTTTGTTCAAAGAATCTCACATTTTATCTACCTTAGCTAATATTTCAAAAATAGATTTTTCGATCGGCAATGATTTACGTTGCACAACTTCATCAAGTTATGCCTCCTCGTCGTTGTTACAAAACCAAACTTCCCTTTTTCAGATTAAAGGGTCTTGATTATACTCCTCTACACTTTTCCTTTTTCTCAACATGTCTTCTTCTTTGGCCACCTACTCGATCAACCTTTGGATCTGATGGGCCCTCAGTTCTAAAATTCTCCATTAGGCATAGACCCTAAGAGTTCTCATCATTTCTATTCTAAGCCCATCTATGATATAGAGGAGTTTCTCCTTTTGAGAAAAGCCATGGCATAGGCACCTATGCAACAAAGAGTAATATCTATCCATTGCTGCATCAAAGGATTCATGTGTTCTTTGTCTCCATCCTTGGATCTGCTTCGTTAGATTAGACACTTGGGAGTACGTTTGATACTTGTCATTGAAGAGTTCAAGCATTGTACACCATCGTCTGATTGATGCTGGTTCCAAGGACCGATATTAGCTTTCAACCTCCTTGATGAGTGTCCTAGGGAATAGCTTTAGTTTTTGTCATTCGTTGTCAATGTTATGCAAGGCATAGGCATTGTGAAAGGCTTCAAGATGATTTTGTGGATTGGATTTGTGTCCCCCTTCAAACTTGGGGATATTATTTATATTTAACTATTTAATTTTGTTGTCTTTCACATGCCTCATTGGAATCCTCATGGCCTTTGCAATGTTCAACATGCTCCTTGTTGCAAGCAAAGGCTCATCATAGTCATAGCCCCTGTGATGGCCATGATGCCTATGATGTCCTTTGCTACCCCTTTGTTCATGGTGGTGGGCCTCCCTTGATTGCCCATGCCCTTGATCTCTACTATTTCCATGGGCCTTGTGATCATCTCTATCTCGTCGGTCACCTCCATCATGGTCTCATCCTCTGCAACTTCGATTAGAGCTAGCGGAGGAGGAAGATGGGAACATCAAAGGTGAAGATGAAGGAAAGCTAGCACCAACACAATGCTTGCTACTTCCTCTCCTTAGGTCACAACTGTGTTCACGATTTCTATCTCTGTCATGGTGCTTGTCTTGGCTTCTACCTTGACTCCCTCTTTTAGAGCCCCCATGGTCATGGAACTCATTCTTCCTCAAACTAGGGTTGTTTACAGTGAACTGTAAATTTTGGTTAGAACCCCCTTCATCAAAGAAGAGAGGAGGAGAATCAGTGTTTTGAGAATCCTCGGAGCAGCTATCCTCTCCTTCTTTTTGGCCTAGCAGAAACAAGGGTTTGTGAACCGTTTTCACTTTGATGCTTTGTAGCGAATCTCCTGTTGCTGATCTTTCTTTCGTTGTGCCTCAGTGGGATGATAATTCCAATAGTCATGGTCTTGCACAACTGCATTAAGCCCTGCGATGCCCAATTTCATGAGAGTTTGGATCAACATCGTAGACATTAATCCATTGGGCAGCAACATAATGTTGTCCTTCATGTTCCTCCACCGCAGTTGCTTATCCTGATGCAAGATGAAGGTGAAGTATGGAACATACTCATTGAGATGAGTATAGAACACTCTGCATTGTTAGGGCACTACTGGTTTTGACCCTTCACACCTTTGCTGATTGGATCCACCTTTGTATGGTGGCAGAGAATCTCCCCTGTGTGAAGAAGCCATATTAGATTCGAAGAAGAACATCGTGCTTTTATTATTATTGTTACCTTTCTTAATGATGTTAACTTTTGGGTTCATTATAATGTTGTTGTATCATTTTCCTAACTCCTAGGTAGCACACGTAGCTAGCTAAAGTTCTCGACAATGGCACCAATAATGAGTAGCTCTCACTCCTACTGCGCACATTTAACAATATTCTAACTCTCAAAATAATAAATTACAAGAACTTCGTTATGCTACTAATGAATGAATGTCATAAATGTGGCTAGTGAGTGCATATTTATAGGCAAGACAAGACATTGCGTCAACGCATACGCATCAACGCATCCAACCCTACATCGATGCGATCACGTCATTCATAAATGTAACTAGTGAGTGTGTATTTATAGGCAAGACAAGACATTGCGTCAAGGCATACGCATCAACACATCAAACCCTACATCGATGCGATCACGTCGATGCACTCCAATGACAACGATTCATCAAATAGGATTCAATGAGATTTCATTATTGCATGTCTTTATAAATTGGAATTTGGTGATTATTCATGTTGTCTATACCATGCCAACTAATAGTAATGCTTAAATTGCTACAAAGTTTAGATTGAGTTTCTCCTTTTGTTTTGAGTAGTTTGTTCATGAAGGTTATCCCTGGCTCACTATGTTTTTGTTATTGCAACAACCCTTCTTTTACATAACCTATATTATGATATTCAATGATATTATAGAGGGAATTTCAGTTGATGATCAAGGTATGTAATTGCTTAACATGAACTTTACAAATGATTTATTTTATGATCAATAATTCCATGCAACATATCAATATTCTATTAGCTAAAGTGGAGGAATACTGCATGTTCTTTGCTCTCATATTAATTGGTAAAAATTTGTTGTGTATTATAATAGTAATATTGTTAAGTGGATTACTTTGAAACTACTTATCATAGAATTTTATTTTAGATAATAAAAGGATCAAAGAGAGAACTACCAAAAGAGTCCACCTCACTGAATGAAACCAAGAGAGAATAACCAACCAATCACACATTGCTAAGAATACATGGGAGTCTAGACTACTTCCTCAACTGAGTTTGCATAGAATTTAGACATTGAAAATTTACTATCTCATATGTGTCTTTAGAATTTTGACACTATTGATGAGCGGCTAGGTACCTCTACGTCAAACTATACGAATCACAGGCGTTCACACACGACTTGGTCGAATTCCGTAGACTATAAGCACTTTGCATACACCAAACCCTAACCAACAAAACCTTGTGTTAGAATAGTTGTTGTCTTCCCAACCTCACTTGTGATGCTCTGATTACGATGGTTAAGTGATATTGAGGCAAATGATTTTTATGGCTTTTTCACTTTATCTCCTAGCATCTAATTCTTGAAATGGAAAGTAAGGAATGGAATATTACGTAATCTATAATTATCCTAATCTATATCTTAACTCTTCCTAGCATAAGTATTCGATCCCATCTTCCATGCACATCCTAAGCATCCCCTAACCACTACTAGATTACCAGACATTAAGCATCACTAGGTTGCCAAGTGTTGGGTTTATGTTCGAGATGATCGTACTTATGGTTTCTACAAACTATAAAAGAGTGATGGCGATTGAAATAATAACAATGGAAACTTAAGGAATTATTAAAGCATAGAAATATTAAACTATTAAATGCATCAAATGACTAAGTCCAATTGCTACAAGGAATGCTTGAAAATCTCATCTTTATTACCATTCATGCCAATGGGCTTAGGTACATCAGTGCTCGAATAAATAGCCAGACACCTTTCTTACACCTACTGCGGGCACTTGGAAAATATTCTAACTCTCGCGGAAACAAACTACAAGAGCTTCACTACAACTACCAAAAAGGTACCTAAGTGTGGTGGAAGCACACTTATTTATAGGCTAGAACAGGCTTCGCATAAACGGGGCCACGGAGACGCATGGACAGATGCGTCAACGGGGCCGCGTCGATGCGGCCATGTATATGGGGCCCCATATACGTGGCCTAGTCGACGCATCGACTCTTTAGCACTTCATCATACCCCCACAACTGAGTAAAAACTCGTCCTCGAGTTCCTCTACAATTTAGAAGGTATGGACTTCTTATTACAACACACATGACTTGACACACATGACACACACACATGACACAACACCAATTTTACTGATGCACCAAGTGCCCGAGTGTACAGAGAGGAACAAATTACAAAATTGGTGGTGTTCAGAGACAAAATTGAACACTCTGATGATCCTCGATTCTCTGCTGTGCTGAAAGGTGCAAAAATTGCTGGAGAAGATCACACCGTCTCTGGTGGTGGTTGTTCTGACAAACCTTCACTAGCCCCTGGCGCATATGGTGGTGGTGGCGTGGACGATGGTTGTCCAGCAGCAATTGCAACTTCCAGAGGTAACCGAAATGCCTCCAAGAGAGCCCTCATTTTCTCTACCTTGCTTCTGGGATCGTTCACTATCCAAGCTGCTTCATCAATGTGTGCTGGGACTGGAACCTCCCAAGGGCATGGAAGTGTAGGGAAGAGTTCTTTCAAGTTGAAAAACTAGGCCGCAAACTATTTTCATTTGATGTCGAACACTCGGATTGATGTCTGGAGCTACTGGTAGTCATTCATTCGTCAGGCCAAGTTTTCAGTGACTGCACGTCGCCCTTCAAAATGCGTGCAAAGAACCTCAAGTTCTGCATTTGCTATTTCAAATTTTTGTTTTGTCACTTTGTGCACTTGAAACTCGCCCTCGTATATGGAATATGAGGTGGCCACTTGCTTTTCTAGGTCAGATCGCAATCTCCCAGCTGTTAGCATAGCTAGGTTTGTACAACGAAGGTTGGCCAACTCCATGTACTCTATCATTTCTTCAACTTTTAGTTCTTTGAGGCAGATCTCAGCTTGATTGTAGGTGTTCAATCCATCAAAGATGAGTTGCCACACCTTGCCTCCCTCTCGGAGCTATTGGAGCACTTGGTTCAACTTAGCCTTTGCGACTTGAATTTGTTTTTCATTTACTTCCTTTTGCAATCCCACTTGGTCCCTGTAATGATTTTTAACTTTTTCAAACTTAAGGGCTTCATTTTTCCAAGCGACAATTTTGATGGCTGATTTTTGTCGCAAGGCTCGAATCTCCTCCATAAATAGATTTCGATTTTTGGTGGCCAACCTCCTCACATCACCGTTCACCCTGGCTAGCTCTTCCTGCTATTGGTGAATGAAGCTTTTCATGTGCTCATTTCTAGCACCCACATTGCGTAGGTGATGGACTTCTGTGGTTAGCCTGATATTCTCCTAGCGAACCTCTGTCAAGTCCGTGTTTAGATGATACACATGAGCATTTGCCAAGGATTTATCAAAGATCACTGACTCTCGCTTATCCTCAACTATCTAAAGTTTGACTTGAAGCTGTTGAAAAGCTTCATCTCTAGTGAGTTCACAATTGAGGAGAGCTGGATCGGCAAGTTGGGCCCTTAATTGGGCAACTTCTGCTGCAAAGTGTTGAAAATTGGCTTGAGCAACTTCGAGTTACCCCTCCAAGATGAGGCTCTTACCCCTTGCCGAGAGTAGCTCCGACTGGGTTGCAGTGATGTTATCCAGAAGATCAAAAATATTCAGAAGTGGTTGCCCAGTTCCCACCAGTTAGTCCAATAGTTCTTCATGTTGGGTTGCATCGATCCTGCTATGTGAAGTCCCAGTAGATGCCTATACATCTTCGAGTCCATGTACATCTGGTACAAGTGCCGCCGGTGCATTGAGGGTTGTAGCAATCGCGTCAGCAACCACTTCGACTGTAATCTTCTGTCCTTGGTGCTGCATCACTAGGACTGTCACCCCCTCTCCATCCTTCAAGCTTACCAACAAAAGTAGTAGCATTTCCTGAAATTTCAGGAAACAACTGTGGGGTGGATACCGTTACTTCTCGGACACTAGGATCGGTTCTTGAGGGTACTTGTGTTCAAGTGACAGAGAACATCGGCCCTGCTATTTCTAGCAGACTTACTGATTGAGCCACTTGCTCCAGATGGCTCATTGCAGGACAATAGATTGAAGGGTCTTCTCCTCCATCGGTCCCTCCAGATTGCTCTTGTTGGCTCAAGAGTGATTGTCGGATTTCGTGTATATGTTCTGCAATGGTTTGCGAACCCAACCTCGTTGTTTGCACAAGTGGTGAAGGTGGTTGCTACTCCTTAGTTTGTGTGGTGGTCGGAGTCTGTCTTTCATCATTTCCCACCATGAGGCAATCAGGGTGTGCCAAAGTGTATCGTTGGCATATCGTGCTATCCCTGCTCTTTTGCATAATTTTCTGATTAAGCAAGAAAAGGGTAGAGCCCACCTTCCATGTTCACTTTTAGCGAGTCTTTTCTCAATCTCCAAAAACAACAATTGTGGAAGGCTCATTGGGAATTTTCTGCTTAGAGAAGCACATGCACGAGTGGAGAAGGCAGTGATTTTGCTAGGTCTCACTGTTGGGTTGAGGTGTTAAGACACAATTTTTGAATACACCCTCTCTGTGGTGGTCAAAGTGCCGAACTCTTTGCAATCCACCCCATAGCACCGCCTGATCCACTCCCCTTTTACCTCGGGATCTTCTTGTTGAGGGATCTCCACCACATCAGCTCTCATCTCAGGCAACCCTAGAGCTTGTGTAATTGCCTCCGCATAGTAAGAGACATAGATGTCCTTGATTCTTACTCTGAACCTTGGCTGTCGATTTGTCCAGAAGAGATAAGTCTCTCCTAAATACCATTCACCACTGGATGTGATGATTGGCCACATAGGAGAGTTTTGCAATTGGAGCTTCACATCTTCCGGTGCATTCTCAAGAAATGGTTCAAAGTTTAACTCTTGCAGGACCATTCGTTGCACTTCCCTTAGCCTGATAGTGTCAAGACATGCCTGGGTCAAGGTGACCTCAAGCCATGGCGCTATCGCCGAAGTCTCATCCCCTTGCGATTGTTCACTGGGGATCTTCTCTTTAGGAATCTGATGAACAGATTCCACATCAGGTCCTTCACAGAGTGGGCCAGTTGCATGGGAACCCTCCACGTGCTTTGGCTGCTACATACCTCATCCTCCTCCTATTCATGGTCACTTGTCCCTAGGTGTTGACGGTCCTTCTCCCCTTGGATGCCTTAGTTTTGGTGCCATCTGCAATCAAACATAACCACCAATGAAATTGTGCACAAGTTGCTCAAAATGGCCCTCATACACCTTCTCAGTTTGACTAAGTTATGATGTTGGCACGTGCATCCCATTAAATTTCTGAGAGTATTAATTGATGGGTTAGAACCAAAAAACAATAAACCATGAGTTGGAGTTTAAACTATTGTTTTTGTTTCTTCCCTTAAGAGGTGTTAAGTCTTTATTGATTGTAATTGAAAGTAATTAATTAATTTCAAATAGACCTCACCCCCCCCCCCCCCCCCCCCACAATTGAGAGCATACCTCCGGTTGCTAAAGAGGGGAATGATAGGTTGATTAGGACATGTGGTAGACAACGTAAGTGCTTGGAAGAAGAGGCAAGGCAGAAAAAATGAAAAATCTCCCCCCAATTTGTGTGCAAAATGAACAAAAATGTAATGCGTGATGGGGGTATATATAGAGTTTTGTGCATGTCACCGAGGCCGTGTATACATGGCCACGCTGCGTATACGGGGCCACGTCGACGTAGGGGGTCGCATGCGTTGACCAGCCCAATAAAAGCCCAAAAAAATTGATTGAAAATGCCAAATTGGGATGGTTGAAGAGCTAGAGAGACCGAGAACTTGGCCGAGAGAAAGAGGAAGGTAAGTGGACGCAAAAGGGAGTCAAAATTAGGAGAATGTGGTGAAAAAGAACCCTACGGAGAAGAAATCGAGTGATGGGTATCATGAAAACAATCAACCAACAAAATCAAGAGGATGGAAGACTAACAAACGGGACCAAGGATATGCAAGTAGGTCCTCCCCATAGCAGGCGGTAGCCTTAATAGCCCTTGCATATCCTCAACACTGGAGTCCATGAGAAATGGTGATCGCAAGTTAATACTCCCATCCATGAGAACCTTCCAAAGCATGAGTTCATGGAAATCACGACAAACCATCAAAACATAAAATGAGCAGTGAGGTGAGTCATGGAGAGAAATGGGTGAAGAATTGGAATTCCAATTTATTGGTCACATGAAACCCTATGTGAAGTTGTGGTTAAGTGACCCAGTAGGACCTTTCCCGAGTTCAAACAAAAAACCAACCACATACAGTGACATCGCAGCAACATGCGAAGACTCGTCCACCCCCCAAGTGTACAAGAATGCACCCACAGAGAATCATCACTCCAACAGGCGTGAGAGGAAGGAAGTGAAACGAGACTAAGTTAGAGGGGATGGAGCAAGTCCGATAACTAGTCCTTGTGGCCTGTGAGAGGTGGTCCAAGGGGTGTGCTTTGAATTCCCACATAGTTAGGATTTTATTTTTATTTTTATTGT
Source organism: Gnetum montanum (assembly GCA_015680685.1). Taxonomy (NCBI): domain Eukaryota; kingdom Viridiplantae; phylum Streptophyta; class Gnetopsida; order Gnetales; family Gnetaceae; genus Gnetum; species Gnetum montanum. The sequence continues at coordinate 251,858 of MNCI01004632.1, forward strand.
GATTTTGTGAGAACCACACCATGCAAAGACCCATGCTTGGTTGCATGCATTCGGCCAAGGGGTTTGCTTTGAATCCTCATGTTTTTTTTTGTTTGTTTTTTTTTTCTTTTTTTTTTTTCTTTTGTGTTTTTGTGATGAGGACCACACCATGCAAGGTCAAATTACCAAGGAGCTTCCTTGTAGAGAAGAACTTGGAGTGGTAAGAAATCCGTAAGGACACTCTCACAACCCAGGGGACAAAATAGGACGATGAATGTTGCATTCCCCTTAAAGTCACACCCAATTCAAACCATTGGGTCATCCCAAGTCTGGGAACTACGCAAGTCACACATTAATTAAAATGTTTTTAAGTGAAGGGGGTTGCATGTTTCCAAAGGGAAGAAAATCATGGAGTGGATGAATGGGTGGATGACGTTGACTCACTACCAATTTTATGAGATGAAAGTAGATGTAAATTCCAAGAACAACAATGCAAGGGTGGGAGTGATATAAAATAGGTGGACTATTTCACGCGACCCATCACAACGAAAACCATCCACACCATACTTGATGATAATAAGATGACTTATTAGCAACCAATTGGAAATTAAACACACACACACACACACGCATAAATTAGCAACAAAGAAATGGAAAAGTAATTAAAGAAAGGAAAATTTAGTAAGAATTGGCAAACGTATGAACGATGTTGAAAAACAAAAAAGTGTAAAACAAAAAGTTCCAAAAATAGTGAGGAGCATAGTAGAATGGATCAACATGGAGGATAGTCTTCCCCACAACTAGGCTCGAAAGAGGAGACTCAAAAAATGGAACGAGGTTGTCCTGGTGATGATGAGGTGGTAGCACTAGTTGGATGGAGTTCACGAAAAGGTTTTAATTGTTTCCGATTGATCAACTGCATTCTCCTAGGGTCCTCAGGTTTGTGTATAAGCAAGGCCCTGAATGGGAAGGTTTCGGAGATAATGTAAGGTCCCTCCCACAGTGTTTGAAACTTGGTTGGTTGCGGTACATGTGTGGGGTTCCAATAGAGTACCTTATCTCCACATCTAAATGTTACCTTTTGAATCCTAAGATCATGACGTTTTTTATTGTAGGCCTTGTGTATCTCATTTGATGACATGGCCACTAATCGATTCTCATCTAGAACACTTAGGTTGATAAGTCGCTCGCGTTGTGCTAGTGGTAGGTCAAGACCCAAGTTACTAGCTATAGATAGTGTTTGGAGTTCTGCCTAGATTGGGAGTTTCAGTAGCTTACCGTACACTAACTCATAGGGAGAGTAACCTATAGGAAGTTTCCAAGTGGAGCGATAGGCCCAGAGGGCATCATTAAGCTTGGTGCTCCAATCCCTCCTATATTTACTCATTGTTTGAGTGAGGATTTTGGTGATCTCCCTATTGGTGACTTCGGCCTGCCCATTGGCTTAGGGGTGATAAGGTGTTGTAAATTTATGGGTAACCCCCAAGTATTGCATGAGTTTACAAAAAGTGACACCCATGAAATGCGTTCCATTATCTGAGATGAGTGCACGTGACACTTCAAACCTGTTGACGATTTGCTGTTGGACAAATTGTGTGGCGGTGTTTGAGGAACAATCGATGACGGCTGTCGTCTCTACCCACTTTGTGCAATAGTCCACAACCACGATGATGTACGCCTTCCCATTGGACAAGGGTTTGATGAGACCCATGAAGTCGATGCCCCAAATGTCAAAGGGCTCCAGTGATTGGATCCACTATTGAGGTTCCTCCATTCATGCAGTAATGCCACCGTCTCTCTGGCATTGTTTAAAGGAGCGAGCAAACCATTGTGCATCCCTGAAAATTGTAGGCTATTAATATCCTACAAGTAGGATCTTAATGGTCGTGCATCGTCCAGTGTAGTGGCCCCCACAAGGGCCCTCGTGAGCATCTTGGAGGATGCACAATGTATCACCATCAGCGACACACCATTGAACCAGGCCATCCGCACACACCTTATAAAGGTGGCCATTAATTTCCATGAAGCGCTTGGCTTTATGGAGAAACTGTTATTTCTACCGATGATCCCACTCCTTTGGCAATTCTTGAGTTGTGAGATAGGTGAGGATGTGGCTGAACCAAGGTGATTCTTTGGGCAGCTGTGTATTGATCACTCCCGCGAAGAGGAGTTCATTTGGAAATTGGTTGGAGAGTGACTCCTCCTCTTCTACGTTATCCCATCGCAATCGAGACAAGTGGTCAATGACCACATTCTCGATTCCCTTCTGATCTACCATAGTGAGGTCAAATTCCTAAAGAATCACCAACCACCATATGATATGGGGGCTCACTGTAGGTTTATTCATCGAGAATCGGATGGCACTATGGTCGGTATGCACAAACACCTTGTACCCGAGCACATAGTTTCGGAATTTTTCCAAGGCAAACACCACCGCCATCAACTCTTTTTTGGTGGTGGTGTAGTTAAGCTGAGCACCCACAATGCTATGGCTTGCATAGTGAATATAGTATAGGCGTTTTTGATCATCCCACTGTGTAAGCATGGCTTCCAATGTGTAGTTGGATGCATCCATCATGATGTGGAAAGGTCTGGACCAATCAGGTGCCCGTAGAACTAGAGTCTTTATAAGTTTCTGTTTAAGTGTTTGGAATGCAAATTCATGTTCCCTGGTCCAGACGAACGAAGCATCTTTCTTCATGAGTTCCACCAACAGCTTGGCGATCTTCGAGAAATTTTCAATGAAGTGTCGATAGTAACCAGTGTGGCCAAGGAATGACCAAACATTTTTTACAGTGCTTAGTTGCCTGGTGATTCCTTGGATGACCCTGATTTTTTCAGGATCCACGCTAATCCCTGTTTGTGAAATACGGTGCCCTAGCACAATGCCCTCTTGGACCATTAAGTGGCTTTTCTGCCAGTTGAGCCATAGATAGTTTCCACACATTGTTTCAAAACTTGCTCAAGGTGGTCCAAGGCTTGATCAAACATGGCTCCATAGGTAGAGAAGTCATCCATGAAGACTTCTACCTCATTGCCAATTTACTGCTAGAAGATGCTGAGGACAAGACGTTAGAAGGTGGCAGGTGCATTACATAGGCCAAAGGACATCTTTTTGTATGTGAAAGTCCCCCAGGGACTTGTGAAGGTTATCTTAGCCTAGTCTTCTGGTGCAATTTGGATCTAGTTATAGCCACTATAACCATCCAAAAAGCTATAATAATGATGCCTCGCAATGGTATCCAACACTTGGTCCATAAATGGGAGCGGGAAGTGATCTTTGAAGGTAGCCGTGTTGAGTAATCAAAAATCTATATAGACCCTCCATTTCCCATCCTTCTTTGGCACAATAACGAGTGGGCTAACTCATTCGCTATCGACAATATAGTAGATGAACCCCGCTTTCAGCAACTACTCGATTTCATCTTTAACGACCTGCTTCAATTTGAAGTTCAATCGCCTTTGTGGTTATCATTGTGGCTTCATGGAGGGGTCAATATAAATCTGATGTTAGCAAACCCTGGGATCAACTCCTGTTAATTCAAGATATGACCATGCAAAAGTAGCTTCCCATTAGTTCACCACCTTCAGCAACTTCTCTTTTGTTCTAGAGCAAGGGTGGCATTGATAATCACTGGTTTCCCATTCTGCAAAAATACATATTCTAAGTGGGCCGATAAGGGTTTGAGTTCCAAGGGCTCTTGTTTAAAACTTTCAAGGATTTGCAACTGTCCCCAATCATCACGGTTATCAACAGTGGATACTTGTTGATGAACCTCTTCCAAATCATCCATGCTTTCTACGTAGGCACGTACAAGCCCCTTAGCTGGTTCCATGCACAAAGTGCTACTAGCAAGATCAACGGTCAGCCACTAGGTGCCTTCTTGATTTGTGGCTGCTGCGTACAAGCATTGTTGAACTTGCAATTCCTCGGTATACCAACTGCATGCTTGAATAGATGTCCACTTAGTGGACCATAGCTACTACACACAGTTGCACCTGGAGTCATTGTACACGATGCATGGAACGTGCTTCTTCTCGATCTTCCCAAAAGGATTTTCCTTTAAAATTTCAAGGGAAAGATCTTAGAGCCCCAATCTTGCATCCATTATGCTCAGCCAGGCTCTTCCCATTATGATTGGGAAGTTCCCCTTGCAATTCTCAACACGGATGATGAGGAAGTCAGTAGGATAGGACCACCTGCAAACGATGGTCACAATGTCCTCCACCAATCCCAAGGGGACAGTAATGGATTGATTTGCCAGCTCGAGCTGAATGTTGCTCTTCTTTAATGGGGGAAGGTTCTAAGTCTTGTACATGTCATGTAAATCAAGTTGAATCCTGACCTCGAATCCAGAAGAGCTTTACATGGCTCATTTCTTGCCACCTGAAGATAGATGAGGGGGCTTCCTGGATCAGTCAATTTTTAGGAAAGATGACCTACCTTTATCCAATCGGTTACGGCGTGTATGAGCATGACCGTTTGTACGTTGGAGGGTGTTTGGTTTGAAGGCTGCTTGGAGGGTGGAACAATGGAGGTGATTTGAGGTTCAAAGGCACTAGCCATAGCCGTGTGTGAAGGTATGCTTAGGTTATTGGGCCAGAAAAAGAGACGTTTTCGTGGCTTCACTTCCAGTCCACTCGGTAGAGGAGCCGATTGTAGGTTGACAGCCCTTGTAGCGTTGCGTTGTTGTGGCTGTGGTGGTATTTCCCCCTGCATAGGTGTAGCAGGTGGTAACTGAGTGGGGCGTTGCTGAGTAGGGATGACCGAAGAAGGTTATGGAGGATAGTAGAGATGTGGGCCTTCCCCCCTAGGTGATGGAGACTATGGTTGGAAATATTCTGGGGGGTGGTAATAATTCTGAAAGGTTGCATGACTGAAAGAGTCCTGCGAGAAGACTAGTTGCTGAACGTAGTACCCATAGGGATCTGGCTGTTGGTAAGGGTACTGCTGCCTTTGAGGTGGCATCCCCCACGCTTGTGGGTGCTGCCATTGCTAAACTTATTCGTAAGGTTGCAGTGGTGCTCCACTTGGATAATATCCTTGCTGCTGGTGGAACTGCCTGGGATTGCCTTGTGGGTAAGGTAACCTTCGGGGTTGTTTACCTCTTTGCCAAGCGAGGATTCAACGCATACACCCCAAACTCTTGTAGATGTGACACCATGGGACAACACCCCTTAGGATGTTCATATTGGCATATGTCACATTCATCATCTTCCTCTGTATCAGAGTCTACAACCTGTTCTGCCACAGCAACTTTGCCCTTACCCTTATGGTGGGCACATTCAGCTTCCTTCTTCCTACGTCGATCACAATCATTACCTTGCTCTTTGGACTTCTCTGCGATCTTCAGAACAGTTTGAAATTTTTTGTCCAAAGAGTCCCACATCTTATCAACCTTTGTCGATATTTCAGAAGCAAATTTTTGTAAGGGAAATATTTTTCAGTTCACCACTGCATCCAGTAGTGATTCCTCCTCATCTTCACAAAATTGGGCCTCCCTCTTTCTGATGAAAGGATCCCAATTAAACTCCTCTGCACTCTCCTTCTTTCTAAGTTCCTCCTCTTCTTTAGCCACTTACTCAATTAGACACTACAGTTGATGGACCCTTAGTTCTGATAGTTGTCCATAGGCGTACATGCCAAAGGTCTTTCTAGTTTCAAAGCAGAGCCCATCAATGATATAGCGAAGTTGTGCCCGCTAAGAGTAGCCATGACCAGGGCATCGATGTAACCGTGAGTAGTATCTACTCATGGCTGCATCCAAGGGTTCATGACTACCTTGCTTCCACCCTTGGATTTGGCGTCTCAGGTTCGCCACTCTGGAGTAGGTTTGATACTTGTCATTGAAGATTTCCAGCATCATACTCCATCTTCTGATTGATTCCAACTCCAAATACTAGTACCAGCTTTCTGCTTCTTTGATGAGTGTGCGAGGGAACAACTTAAGTTTTTGCCAATCATTATTGATGTTCTGCAAGGTGCAAGCATCATGAAATGCTTGCAAGTGAGTTTGCGGATCACAATTATATCCCCCCTTCAAATCTAGGGATGTTGTTCATGTCAATGCACTTGAGCCGGCTATCTTTCAAGTGCCTACTGGGTATTTGAATTGCCTTTGTTATGGAGCATGCTTTGAGTAGCCAACAAAGGTTCATCCAATTCATAGTCTTGCTGAAGGCCACGGTGTCTATGACGATTTCGGCTGCCTCTCCTTCCTTGACGGTGAGGTTCGTGTGATTGGTCACGCACTCTCTCACGTCGTTCCCTTTGATCCTTTCGACCACCATCACCTCGCTCCCTTCTACCATGGTCACAATCAGAGTCAGAACTGGATGAAGGTGGAGGGGATCGAGAGGATGGAGAAGAGAGAGAGGAATCGCCACCGTCCCAGTGTCGATCGTCCCCTCTACTTTGATGACAACCTTGATCTTCATGCCCATCTTTGCTTATGTCATGACCTCTCTTTTGTGATCCTCCATCCTCCTAGGGGTTCCAATCACTTGATTGCTTATTCTAAATGATGGACTGAATGATCTGATGCCCCAAAGGAAGTTCAGCCAAATGAGAATCATGAAAGACAGGTTCCCCATCGTCCTGCAACCCTTGCAAGAATAAGGGGTTACTGAACTATTTCCCCTTCATGTGTTCATACCGTTCTGCCTGCTACTGGTCTCGTACACATTGGGCCTCTGTGGGATGATAGTTCTGGTAGTCATGATCCTCCATGACGTACTCCACTCCACGATCCTGAATGCTTAGTCTGGCAAGATTGTGAAATAGCATTCCAAGAGCCAATCAATCAGGCGGTAGCATGATGTTGCCTTCCATGTCCCACCAACGCAAATGCTTGTCCTGATGTAGGATAAAGTTGAAGTCGGGGACATTCATCTGGATGCGTGTATACCACCCGACATTCTTGTGGCACCGGTTGGTTGGATCCATCTCGCTTATGAGAAGAAGACATGTTGGATATTAGATAATCCACTAATTGGTGTACCTTACTTTTTACTTAGGCCGCCTAGCGTGCGTAGATTTTACTATCTTGGGTCTGTTCCAATGACGTGAATGATAATTTTGCTAAGGTTAGATGGTGCATGTAAGACTAATAGTCCCCAACAACGGCGCCAATGATACCCCTACGCCCAACCATGCGAATCACGGACGTTCACACGCGACTCGGTTGAATTCCATAGACTGTAAGCACTTTGCATACACCAGACCCTAACCAGCAAAACCTTGTGTTAGAACGATTGTTGTCTTCCCAACCTCACTTGTGATGCTCTAATTGTGATGGTTAAGTAAGATTGAGGCAAATGATTTTTATGGCTTTTTCACTTTATCTCCTAGCATCTAATTCTTGAAATGGAAAGTAAGGAATGAAATATTACGTAATCTATAATTATCTTAATCTATATCTTAACTCTTCCTAGCATAAGTATCCAATCCCATCTTCCGTGCACATCCTGAGCATCCCCTAACCACTACTGGGTTACCAGACATTAAGCATCGCTGGGTTACCAAGTGTTGGGTTTACGTTCAAGATGGTCGTACTTATGGTTTCTACAAACTATAAAAGAGCGATGGCGATTGAAATAATAATAACAGAAACTTAAGAAATTATTAAAGCATAAAAATATTAAACTATTAAATGCATCAAATGACTAAGTCCAATTGCTGCAAGGAATGCTTGAAAAGCTCGTCTTTATTGCTATTCACGTCAATGGGCTCAGGTACATCAGCGCTCGAATAAAGAGCCAGACACCTTTCTTACACCTACTGCAGGCACTTGGAAAATATTTTAACTCTCGCGGAAACAAACTACAAGAGCTTCACTACAACTGCCAAAAAGGTACCTAAGTGTGGCAAAAGCACACTTATTTATAGGCTAGAACAGGCTCCGCGTAGACAGGGCCACGTAGACACATGGACAGATGCATCGATGTGGCCACGTATAGGGGCCCCGTATACACGACTTAGTCAATGGGGCCACATCAACGTGGCCGTGTATAGGGGCCCCGTATACGCGGCCTAGTCGACAGGGTCTTGTATAGGGGCCCCGTATACGTGGCCCAGTCAACGCATCGACTGTTTAGCACTTCATCAACTATGATATGAAAATTTAGACTAATCTCAAACAATTTGTTATATACTGAACCCAAAGAAAATTATCTTGTTTAATATGTGTTGATGTGTAAAAATGGGTCATGCGGTGACACCTTCAAAAAACTCATTTTAAGCGACTATTGCTCAGGGTAACTTTTGTATGGCTATGGAAACGGGAAACAATCTCAGCTCGTAAGTGCAACGTAGTGTTTTAAGAGATAGAAATCATTAACAACACTAGTAATTTTAAAAGAGCAAAGTTTTAAAATTAAGTAAGTGTCTAAACGATAATGATAATAGATTCTTGGGAAGGAAATAGAATTCAAAGAAAATACTGTTGAAATGAAATATCTAACTTTATGTAACTAAATGTATAAAATTACGGGTAACTTAAGGAATGAATGACATAAACAATACAAACAAAAGGGCTTTATAATTAAAGCGTTTCTCTCAATACAAATTACTTAAACAAAGACTCAAGCTCTCTGTTTGAACAAGAATAAAAGAAAAGGTTGCAACAAAAACTTACCTGGATACAAAGCCTCAGATCTTGTCTGCAACCTAGGTGACCGCTTATGCAAGCTTGTTTTCCTGTGCCTCCCGGAGACACACCTCTTCCAGCCCTCCCTTCTATGATCCGCTCACAGCCCTCAGCAGAACTGCTTCTGGTAGCACCTCCAGAACTGGTCCAATAATGAATCCAGGAAAAGGATTCCTGAAACTTCCCTCAGCCAAACCAAGAACCCCTTCATTTTCTGCCCCTGATCTTTCTTTTGTCGTGCCTACAGTCTCTTGGCGCTTTGCTGCTTAGAGCCGTTCGTATTTGCGGGCCACTTAGCATCCTCCATCCTGTTGTAACCTATATCTCCAAAAAAACGCAGCTAGCAGTATTGTCGTTCATACATGAATGAGAGAAGAAATTTAAACGTTTTGCCTGCCCTAACGTTAACAACTCGAACACACTCCTTTTTTTATTCCGATAAAACAATCCCATAGCTATTAAAAGATTTGTTGTTTTTATCAAAAACATATTAAACATGTATAATAGAAGACCAGAAAGACCGTAGCCATAGTAAAATTCGCAAATTACAAGTTACGGGAAAAAAAAACGCAATATCTGAAGAAGCATGACAAAGCAGCATTACTGTTTTGCTAGTTTATTCAGCATCTCCCACCAAATAAAATTTTCGTTTTGATGAAAATAAATATAATGTTTCAGTTTTCTGAACCATGAACATTGGTAAATTTTAAATCCTGAATCTATGCCTAAATCAATTCCAAAAATTTGGCACGGTTACATATATCGTTGGGGAAGAGCGTGTCCCAGAGAAAGGCATGAAGGATGGTGGCCAACAGCAGAGCGAGCACTGTCACAGATGCAACCGCTGACAGAGCCACTGCCAAGCCCTGCGCAATGCATGGTGCCACGACGCAGCAGGATCCGCGGAGACCAGGACCATTTCCATCACCTCAGCTCACCAGCAGCAGCCAACATCACTGTGGCCTGGAACACCCCTGCACCCATAAAAGCCAGGAACCCGGAATCTGTGAAATTGTTACTCAGATGAAACGAGAGCAGCCTCAGTTCCATGGAATCAGGGGGTCCTCCGACTATGGCCTCAAGAGGGAATGCTGCGTTGTTGTTCCAGCGTACAGCAAAACCCACGCCGGGCAGCTGCATACAGCAGTTCACACAAGCTTAACATATCATCAGTGCACAAGTCAGATCAGCGTTGTAACTGTCAAATTATGCTATGTTTCAAACATGGGGATCTCCCACTTCCACAGGCTTGGAAACCACCAAGGACCATCATTAGGTTGAAGCGACGGAGTAGGTTAGGTTGAAGATATGGATGAATGTGAAACCCACCCTAAAAAGAAGTAAAATAGTGAAAAACAGATGGAATGCAAGTGGTGTTCGGAACGGCAATATAGCAATAAATAATGAGAAGTTTACGGCTTGCAGGCAGGTTCGTCACGGCGTCGGTGACTGATGCTTGACGACGGAGCTTAAGGCCGACCAGTGGAAACAGGTATGAGAAAGAAAGACGCAAAGTTTGTTGCAACAAAAGGTTCAAACAAGAGCCTTGAATGGCATTGCGTCCATGTTTATTCATAAGACCCGCGAATAATCTCAGGGAATTGCTGTTTTTTGCTCAAGCTCGTTGACGGCAACCATGGAAGGAAAAAGAAAGGTCGTAACGATTCGTGATTCTGAGCCTTGCATGAAGGTGAACACACTGATTTCGCTGCGCGGTGCTGCCCTTTGCCTCACTGCCTGCCTACTTGCTTTGGCAGGGCCCTTTTTCCCCGGAGTTGCAGACGAATCTACAGTAAATTCCCTGCAATTTTCCGTTCCTGCTTTCTGGCAACGTTCCTGTTTTTTTTAGGTAATAATATTTTACCGCGACTTTAATTGGATTCTTTTACGGCACAGTAGCCTAAATTGGATTTCGTACACATCTATTTTAGAATTAATTTGATTTGTAAAATGCAAAGTTCGTAGTCTTATAGTATGACACGCTACAAGGTATTTAACTTCGGAAACAAAAATGGCGGAGACTCTAATTGCATGTGAACTGCATCAACCATGCCACCAGATTGTAATAATATGTTTCTTTTCCCTTTGAAATTCAGACAGTAGGCACAGCTGAAATTGCCTTAAATCCAAGATACTAGAAGCTCCATGGATCTGTGACACCATTCAGGCATAACGTGCGACTCTTCCTAGATTTCATTTCTGAAGTTGCAGCATTCTTCAATGTTTATTTTTGTCTATGCATCAAAAGAATCCGATTCGTGGAAGCCAGGAATCGAGGATTCGTGATTCTGAACATGTTGGGTACTGTGCCTCACAAAAAAGTGGGGACGGGTTCGTAGCCGGGGACGTGATAGAGAAAATTTAAATATATTAATTTTTTAAAAAAATTAAATCTCAT
>MNCI01004632.1:274375-319251 GCA_015680685.1 Gnetum montanum
CAACACATAGAGCATGTTCTTTCTAACTTTGTTGTGCATAAGTTGCATAATAATATTCCTTGGTATGAAGATTGGTTTTGCCCAGACGGTTCCCCTCTTTGCTCTTTACGTATCTCTAAAGCCCAATCTTGGTTTCATGCGCAAGCTTTTCAATTCTCCACTCTAAATAGACGTTAGAGTTTACATCTTGAGGATCACCAGTGGAAAATTAATTTTCGTCGGATTTGGACTTCCAAGGCTCAACCTAAGCATCGTTTNAATATCTTCTCCTGGTATTCACCAAAGATGGGAACAAACTCATTGGAGTAATTGGATCATTAGTGGAGGGTCACATAAGATCATAGGTTCCTTTTTGTTCAAACAAATCTGGAGATGTTGGAGTCATCTTAAAGGCCATTTACAATGGAAACCCTCTGAGTTAAGCCTAACTTCTCTATCGACCCACTCTATTTGGTGGTCTCCCTTTTTTAAGAAGAATTTAGGCTGTCTTTATGATGAATTCCCTCATAGAGCCAACCGTCTTGCTGCACATAATCTCCATCACGTTGCCCAATTATTCACAGTTAGCAATGACACTGTTACCCTCTCTTGGCAACATGCCAAGGTAAAATGGGGATTTCAAAGAGAGGACACTCCCATATACGAACATATTAAGCATGTTCTTACAAACTTTGGTATTCCTAGACAACAGAACAACACTCCTTGGTACGATGATTGGTTCTGGCCCGATGGCTCACCTTTGCGTTCTTTACGCAGTGCTAAAGCCAAATCTTGGTTTCACGCACCAGACTTTCAACTCTCCATCCTAAATAGACGATGGGGAATGCATCTTGAGGATCATCAATGGAGAGCTATTTTTCATCGAATATGGACTTCCAAGGCCCAACCTAAGCATTGCTTCCTTTTCTGGTCTTTGATTCACCAAGGTCTTCGGATTGGACATCAGCTTCACTTCTTAGGTATCGATTATCCTAAATGCAACATTTGTCAAGCTGACGATTCCTTTGAGCACGTTTTCTGGGATTGCCCATTCTCTCGTCAAATTTGGCAATGGTGCCACTCTCTTCAAATCTTTCTTCCTAACCATGATGTCAATTTCCCTTCCTGTATTCTCAAAGATGATTATGTTAAGAAACACCTTCAAAGAGCATGGAAAATCCTCTTATATGAGCTTATCTTCTTTATCTGGAAATGTTGCTTGGATGCTTGGTATATCAATACCACTTTCACTGAATTTGACTATGGCATGAAATGTTCTATTGCTAGCAATGTTCAACTTCAATGTCGAGAACTAGGCTTTACACATAATATTACCTTTTCTTAAGTAGAACCTATTTTGAGTTGATTATGTTAATTCTCATTTCTAGCTTTCGTCCCAACGGGGGTGCGAAAAGCTTTTGTCTTGTTGCAAGTGACTGGGGAGTCATCTTGCAACTTTGGGCTCTGTTAAGGCTTTGGATTTTTGGTTCTCTTTATTCNTGCATTGGCAGATCAGGTCCACCTAGTTCTTGCAAGATTAATACTAGTTTTCTATCACAAGCAGAAGCAGAGGCAAGAGGCACAGGAGCAGCGTCTTTTTCGAATTTACAGCAGGTACGTCAAGAACCTCTGTGCTTTCTATGGTGGCGTTTTGCTGTTGAAATTCGTCTGGTTGTAATTAGTGTTGCTTGTTTTTGTCTGTCGTATGTGGTAACTTTGTCTATTTCAGTTTCTGGGTTTGAGGGACTTGCATGCATGCATGCAAATTGCAGAATCCAGAAGCAGCCATTAAACATTATCCGCAAATACAAATAGAATGTCTCCAATAGCAGGTGCTGCTGCAGCTGCTTGTTCGTCACGGACCTCATCATTCTGTGAGAGGGTTTCTGGGTCGGACTTGTCTGGTTCGACAGACGACGATGTCCCTCTCGCCGTTCGCCTTCGTAGGAATCTTAGTTCCTCAGCTCGGAAATCAGGGAAGCAAGAAAAGCAAAATCCCCGGTTGAGATACTCCGAAGAAGAAGAAGAATCTGAGCCCGAAGAGGAAGAAGAAGAACCTGAAGAAGAAGAAGAACCCGAAGAAGAAGAAGAACCCGAAGAAGTAGAAGAAGAAGCAGCGACAGCAGCAGAAGAACAAGTACATGAAAGTGATTCCAAGAAACAAGTTGCTGAGATTATGGCTCGTGATATCGCAAGGCTCAAAAACCAGTGCTCGATCAGAAGCAAAGCTGCTTTGACAGACACCCAAGAGTGCAGCGACAGAAAACATTTCGTAGAAGTAAATGCACAACCGGAAGAAGATTCTTCTACTGCCAACAAGACGAATCGGGGATTTTGGTCCAAAAGAGACGAGATGCTTTTCTTCGAAGGCCTGCTCCTATTTTGCAGACAAAACAACGGGTTACCCAACAATTTTTCAGAGTTCTGTAACGGCATAAGCAATTGTTTGGAGGCTAAATTTCAGAGAATTCAAATGTATTATAGGTACAGGACATTGATGGATAAATACGGTGGGGATTCTGACGTAGTGCTTTTGAACAAAGACGATCCTCATGAATGTAGGCTTTATGAAATTGCTCGCGAGATTTCGGCCCTTGACGCCAAGAAGGGGAAAAGAAAAACCACCGGCAATGCCGCTGCTGAAAATGTTTCAGTGCCTGAAAAAAGAATCAAAGCAGCCACTGATGGAACTCAGGCACTGAATAAGCTCCCCCAAAAGGAGGCAAATCGAAATGTGAATGCAAATGCAAATGCTATTGTTGCAGCTGGGGATTTTTCTAACAATTTTGGGAGGAAAGCTGCATTTCCTGAGAAGGAGGAGGACAAAACATCCCAGAAACTCTCTAGATTGGAATTTGAGATGTGCTCTGCTTTGAAATTCCTGAGCAGTAACCGTGCCAACGTTTTAGGTTCCATCATGAATGGCAGCCTGTCGGTCCCAATTTCATTTCTACAGCAAGCTGAGATTGGGCAAAACGGCAATCCCTCTATTTCAGTTTTGTCTCAACAGAATGGAGTGATCAGGGGACAAAAAGGTAAGCAGATGAGGAAAGAAGATGTTCATGACTTGTTTTCTGAGTTTGAGCAGCAGGATGCCAGGGAAGTGTCCCATGTGCTTAATGAGCTAAATATCTGGAAGCACAAGATCGATATTTGGCATAAATTGTTCACATGGTATGGTAAAGCCAATGAGAGTCTGGACAGGAATCTTTAAGCAAGAGAAACAGAAGACAGACTTCGTTGCATTTGGAGGTTTGGATTTTTTTTTTACTTATTTCTATTTGAACAATTCTTTAAACAAATCAAATAATGATAATTTTCCTTTTAATAGTTTATTTATGTTTCAAAAAATTGTAATGAAATGTGGTACTACAGAGTATATTGATTGAGAAATTACTCAATTCGGGGGGTTTTTTTATTCAACCTGGTTAAACTTGGCGGACCAGCACATTTTGATGGTACAAAACTCCAAATTAATCTGAAAAATCAAATACATATTACGTAAACAAGCCTGGGAGTGTGTTGCATGACATGCTTCTGTGTTTGCTTGTTTATCTTCTATTTGAATCACCTGGTTTCTACTGTCCAATGTCTTGGACATATGACATGCTATTTAAGTGTTTTATTTGACACAGCTATATCCAGGAACTTCATACATTTTTAAATTTTTTTCAATGCCATCCCAGATGGCTTGATTTTATTGAATGACAACTGAATTTGACCTAACCCTGCAGAGTCATATTTTTTCAATAATACTGGTGTAATGGTTTTACCTTCAATCTTAGCATGATCATGGACTGCCAACCTGAAAAATGCAGACCTTATTGATTGCATTTTTAAGAAATCTGTTCTTTATTTAATGTCAACCGAGACATTAAATTTGACCTACCTCTGCATAGCAATATTTTTTCAATAATACTGGTGTAATGGTTTTCTCTTCAATTTTAGTACGATCATGGACTGCTAACTTGATAAAGGCAGACTTTATGTAGCCTAAGTGAGGGAAACGACCATGATATTCACTTTTAAACAAATAGGCAACTATTATGTAATGCTTTTCCGGCTAAACAGTGCCATAGAATTTTATGGTGCTACTTTTAAATTTAGCATACATCTACACATTGTTCGACTCTAGTAATCCATATGGTTTAGTAATTGTGTTACGGTTTATCAAAGTAGGAATGCATGTATGCTTATAAAAAGACTGTCATTTCTTGAAATTTTTCTTGCACAATTTATCTATTCTACCAATGGTATTTCTTTTAAACTGTGTATCTAATAATAAAAATTGTCTTTAGCATTTTCAGGGTTCAGGGTGCAGATTTTGTTTACCTGTGATTCTTGGAATGAACGGGTCTTGCTTGCATGGTTGCCTTTTTCTGCTTTGCCATGACATCATTTACTGGGATTTTAAGAGAATTGGTGGATTTTTTGGATATCAAGATGCTTAAAAATGTCAATGCGTATGTAAACATCAGAATATGTAAATTTTGGGACAACTTTAGCCTAAGAATGGTAAAGAAATGTGTTACATTTTATCACAATACTCGATCAAACTTGCAAAACATTGCATGGGCGTTAAGAGTTTCAATTGTCGTTAAGACAAAGGTTGTTGCTTCTAGATACCTTGCTTAAAATGGAGTATCTTCCACTGTTACCTGTCACGTGAAATGAAATGAAATATGGTCGCACCACTGAACTGTGTATATATATATATATTTTAAAAATAATTAATTTTATGTTTTCATGATGCCATATCGTATTTAAAGCAAGACGATGTGGAAAATTGCTCAAGATTTTGGATAGTTTCCGCGAGATTGATGTTGACCCTTCTTTTGCCGTTATGCTTGCTGCAATGATTTCTTTTTAGCTGTGTTTCAATTAGTGATTCTAATGCACCTTAATAGCTCGTTTGCATCAATGCAATTTGGTAGGCAAAGAAATGAGATTTCTTTAATGATAATGTTGTTGCAACTTCGTGTTTACCATTTAATTATCCAAGTATTGGATTCGAAATCTATTTTATAGCATTGGATTCGAAATCTATTTTATATCTTTTTATCTTTATGTGAAAGATTTAAGGGATAGAATTTAATTTTAAAAATTTCTTTTACATGGCAATTTTATGTATTTTTATTTGTTACTTCTTTAATCAATCATTGGAGAAGTTTGGGAAGACTAACTAGGTGAAAGTATGGGCATCAATAACATATCACAAGGAAAGACATCTACATAATTTAAGAAATCACTTATGGCTTAAAGTTAAGTAATAACTTATGGCTTAAAAGAACTATTGTAATAGGGTATCAAAAGCCATAAACTATACCATATACATGAATACCCTCAAGAGAGTTAAAAAAACATGAAATTTAGCATACGATTATTATTAATTCCAAGATAAATGTGCATCCAAATGTCAATAATATAGATTCATGTAATATTATATCACCACATCTAAAAAGTTAGTACAATGTTGACCAAATTTTACATGGTTCCATCAATTAACCTGAACATGTTCATAACCTAAGCTATTACATCAATTGAAGCATCAAGCTTCTTATTCCAAGTTGCCATGAGGTAAAGAAAACTAGATGAAGTTGAGTGAGATCCTTCTTCAAATTGAACCCTATACATTAAGCTTCTTTGAGCATTACTAGTACTAGCAACAATGACATCCTCATCATAGCCTTGTCATAGTACTAGCAACAATGACATCCTCATCATAGCCTTGTCCTAACATAATGGGTCAACTACATGAGTTTTTTTTCGCCATTCACCTCTATAAACAGTTAGATCTTTATTTATTTGCAGTTTTTTCAAATTATCTTTGATTGTTTTTTTTTTTATGTCTTCTTTGATATTCCTTTTAGTGGCTTTCTTGGAAGAGTGATGTAGCAACCTTTGTTTATAGGCTTGTTGTTGTGTGATTTTCTTTGCACATGTTCAAACCATCTAAGCCACTATTCCTTTGAGGAATGTATAATGTAGTTTATCTTTTCCACCAACATTCAACATCCATCAAAGTATTCACATTTCATGCCTCTTCTCTTTTGTCTTGCCTAACATTCAACACCATATAAGATAACATGCCTAATTGTTGTTTTGTAAAATTTTCCCTTCAATTTTATCAAGATTCTTTTATCACTAGTATCAACAACATCTATATATAAAATATAAGAGATGGATAAAGCCCTTTGTAATAAGAAACAATGCAACTTGAACATTGGATGGAGCTTAGAAAAAAAATATAAAACCCCTTTCAGAATATGATATAGTATTGGAACCCAAAATAAGTGAAACATAGGTACGCCTCAAGATATATTGTCCAACTAGAACTTTATATAACTTAGTATTGCCCACTAGAATCAAACCCATGACTTAGAACTTTGAAATCAAGTATCTTACCACTAGGATAACACTTCATTGTTATAGTTATGTAGTTCTAAGTTTGACCATCCCAGCCCCAACCTAAACTAAAATCAAAAGATTCTAACTTAATAAAGAAAAAAAAGATAAAAAATAAATATTAGTATAAGGATTCAAGAATGACAAGAATGTAAAATAAAGAAAACATAGAATAACTATGACCCCAAATACCAATTACCCCCTCAACACCGTCCGAGAAACTATATAATCTATACTTACAAACCCCTTCCCGTCAAACACCAAACAAACCCCATTACTCACTACGAATATTTAATTTTATGAGAAAGGTTAAAATGTGTTGCGAAAATAGTGTGAAATTAAACATTTCATTGACACTTCACGCACAATCGTCAATATGTAGATGGGATAAAGTCAACATAGATCAACTCAAGTCACCGTCATGATGACGAGGATAAAGCAAAGGGGATGCGTAAATGGGTTAAGAATGTTGATTTGCTCCCATAATCTATAGGCTCTAACGTAATTTCAATCTTTTTCGTTGCTCTAAGTTAGGAAGGAGCCTGCCGATTCTAAAATAATATTTAATAATCCTATCATAAAGTTGCGAGAGAGTGTCACCTAAAATAATAATAGAAACTGAAACGAGTCATGATAGATAGGTAGACCGGCAGCTGTGACGTTAATTCAACTTGTTTTCGTTGCGTTGGATTATCGGTGGCAGCAGTGCAGTGTTCATGGTTTTCGAATCATACCGTGTTTTCAATACGAATTTTTCAGGAATCAATGAACAAGTTTGATGTCGGTTTTTATATGCTGTGTTTTCTCGGGGGACATTATTGTGAAAGCCGCTGAAAATATCAAAAAATGATCTATGCGCGGTGCTCGTAGTCTTTCGTTCGTCTGCAAAATTAAGCATTTCAAAGAGAAAGGGCATTCGGCTGCAAGGCGGATTTGAAGTAGAGCCGGATTCTTTGAGGTTGGAATTTGATCCCTAAACGAAGCATGGCGTTTAAGATCCCTATCAACCTCAACGCCATTGCTCAGGTACATCATTTATCATCTTTTTTCCCAAAATCTAAGTAATATAAATTCAATACGGTTTCGTTTTTTGTTTACTCTGACAAACTTTTATTGTGTGCGAGTTGCATTCCTTTGCGTTCTTTGTAATTAATTTTGTTCATTGGTGAACAATTTCGAAAATAGCGAGTGCGGTACAGGGCACGTGCACTTGCTCTATTTGCAAGTGCACCGCACGCCCTGAAGCTGAGGCTGTGCATCTAAAATGCAACTCCTAACTAGACCATTTTTAGAGACGATAAATTGAAATTTCACCCAAAATATCTTTTATCTTATGTATTGATGAATCATTAATTTGTGTCGTGGCACCAAGACCATGTTTACTCCGTCATAGCAATTTCGCTCATTATTGTTTTTATGAACTTGGAATAGTACTGGAGTTTTTAAAAGCACAATGATGTTTCTTGGTGTATAATAATGGTAACAGTAATGGATGATATGCAGATGTTTTGCTTTTAGCAACAGTAAGATTATTAAAATTAGAAATCAGCTGTACCCTACATGCTCCTGGACACACCCATTAATTTTCCATAGTTTTACCTCCCTTCTACTCCGGAGCATTTAACGTTTTTTTGTAACCCTGAATGTTCCTGATCTTCTCTTGAGTTTAGTTCAAATATTAATGATATCAAGATTCCAAATCTCA
Source organism: Gnetum montanum (assembly GCA_015680685.1). Taxonomy (NCBI): domain Eukaryota; kingdom Viridiplantae; phylum Streptophyta; class Gnetopsida; order Gnetales; family Gnetaceae; genus Gnetum; species Gnetum montanum. Next base: position 282,465 of record MNCI01004632.1, read on the forward strand.
CAATGCTAAAATTACTAACAGATGCATCAAAAGCATTTTTCAAGTCACAATGACCGATAACTGGACAGAAACAGGTCAGAAAATTAACTAAAAATGATATTGAAATATAAAAAATAAACAATTAATATACATATCGAAGATAAATAGTGCAATACAATGTGGGATAGTAGCTCATCATAGAATGTCTATGCCTAGTTTTCTTATATGTTTGCATCTGTGTAGCGAACGACATTTATACACATATGTCAAATACTGGTTCATTGGGAATTATGGTACTTGATTCAGTAGACCCAATAATCAGACTACAAATAAAATCACTGCTTGCTGATTTATGAACCGTCAGAAGATGTGTTACAGACTAGGAACATTCTTGAAATTTAAAACCAGACTTATGCTGTGAGCTAAAGGATACCTCATACACACAAAAGAATACTAATCATTGATGCCGATATCTGCATCCGTGTTTGCCTTATATGAGTGTAGGTTATCTGATTGGTTTGGCATGATAACATATGGAATACATGCAAATTAAGATGATCAAATCCTTCATAAATTTAACTTTATTTTATATTCCACATAAATGATTCTCATAGAATTCCCAGTTAATTCTGAAATGAATTTTAAATTTTGGAAGGCACTCAATTCATTCTTTGATATATCCTTGTGTGGAATATGTGACATTGTGACATTTCCATACTGATTCTTTGATAATTGAATATCATTATACTTGCAATTGTGTGAAATGAACAGAGCTGTTAGTAGAATATGTTATGAGATTTCCTGGTAGCTGTTTGTAAGTCATTACCAGAAGTCATAAATGATTTGTCTGCCTTTCTTGTTGCAAGCGAGTGCCTACTTATGCCAAGCAAATTTTTAAGAATTTATAAAATTATTCTGCACCCACTGCACTGTTTTTTGAGAAAAGAAAATGTAAAAACAGTTTAGTCTTATTGATACATAATGAACTGCACTGAACTGAAGTTTAATTATGTCTATATAGAACTAAAGGATATGTTAGACAATTCGGTTAATCTGAATCTTGTAGCTTTACTGCTTAATTGATAAATGTCACCTTTTTTGTAAGGGATGAGCTATTGTTACTTAACGGGTTCCTTCTAGATGGTTATATGGGGGTCCGTTTTTAATTTAGAAGTGGTCATCTGCAATGTTCTACATTATTGAGATCCTTTTAAGGAAATAGCTTCTAGATGTTTCTAAAATAGAGTCTATAACATGGCTTTACCTATTTAAAGGTTGGATCCCTGGTCATTGTATGTGAACACCTCAATTTGGATTATTTGAGCAATAGGAGGTGTGCTTCTCCTGTAGAGGTTTCTCTCTATTCTTGAGGGTTTTACCTTGTAAATCTTATGTTTCTTATTTACCATTTTGTATCAATTGCTGTGGTGGTTCTAGTTTCAAAACAAAATTGATTTTTTTTTCTGCATCACAAAGGAAACTGTGACTACAAAAGTGGGGTATTGAAAAATTAGATCCAATAATGAATTCGGGGAATGTTAAGAATTGTAACATTGCTTCAGCTTCTAATGGCAACATATTAGCTTCTGGTATCAGTGTTATACAGTTCCTGTTGATTTGTGTTATTATACCAATAACATCTTCTAGAAACATCATTAATAGATGGTTTTGTTACTATCATCGTATATGACCATATTCTCCATTGCTCTTAGTAGATCTAAACCTATGCTACTAAATTGTCCTGGATTTGTAATAAATTTTACGATGCTCTCTCTTTTTCTCTCTATGAATTATTAGAATTATTAAATGCAATGCACTTTATTGACACAGCAGAACACATGAGATGACAGAGAGTCCTCTAATTATCTATCCCTTCTATGAAGGGTTTTATTCAAGGGGGATTAAACTTAGTAAATTTTTAAGGTAACATTTTAACTGATAGTATCGAATCCATAAGGTATAGGATTAAAATTTAGTTATATATTTGATACACCTTCAAGTGCCTTCCATGTCTAAACTTTTTCATAATGTTACTTGTTTATATGTTTGAATGTCTCTATATTGCAACTAAATCAATGTTCTGAAGCCCTACAAATGTTGTAGCCTTGCAAGTTTTAATGAAAACCTCATCACTCATCTTCGAATGGCTTCACAACACAAACCTTCAAAACTGAATCATAATGTATGAAAAAACAGATCCTCCAATATTGAATTACATTATTGAGATGGTTATTTATTGTCAACCCCTTTTAAACAGTGTTGATATCAACGCTGACATGTTCCGATTTTTGATAGCCATTGGCAAAAATAATGATATTGCTCAATTTAAAAATTATTGTTTACAACCTCATGCAAATAAGAAGATTAAAATTCTAACAAAGTGAAAGTAATTTTTTTAAAAAAATTACACTCGATATCAAAATTTATGCTGGAATTGGAATGTTTTATAAGCCATACTGCCTTACTTGCAACTCTTAGCAAAATGTGATCAGAGAAACGCTCAGTGGTTAAAATGATAAAAGGTGTTAACATAATTAAAATTGAAACCTATACATATAAGATATTAATTTTTGTTCTTGCATTCAAAGTTTTTTTGAAACTTTATCATGCTCCATGCATGATGGCATTTTTTATTTTCAGTTTGTTCCCTTTATTAAAAGAACATGTTGCAATGCCTTGCTGGGTTGTGAATTTAAATCTGAACATTGCACAGGGTGTTGGTGGCCTGGCTTTTGGTGGTGGAGACCGCTTTTCAGAAGATGATGATAGGTATGTTCTCTTGCAGCTGCTTACGTGCATTTATTAAAGAATTAACCTAAAATTGCATAGAAGCAAAATGCCATTTAGACATAAGTAGTTGTGTTGGAACCTACATACCTATCTAACTGGCAAAGCATAGGATGTTTCAACAAATTATTGGCATGCATTAGAAAAGAGGGTTGCAGTCTCTAGGAAGTAGCATACTAGATTTCCTCAAGTACATAGAAAATTATAAATCCAATATCACAATCTATGTATTGTAAACTTAAGTAATTGTTCTACAATAAATGAAAAAAGAGTGGAAATATGTGTTTTCAAAATTGGACAGTCTCATTATGCCAAAATCTCATTGTTCAGGTTCTCAATGCAGTAAGCAACTGCTTGAACTAAAAAAATCTTATCAAATGGAAATATTAGATTTTCCAGTGTGGATTTCTTATCATCATCTCACCAACAAGAGCCTCTTCTGTGGGTAATGCTTATCGGCTCCTGAAGGTGATTATACTCAGGAAACTGCCAAAAATAAAATAAAATAAAATACAAGCACTAGAGCAGCTCTAAACTACCCTTAGCGAATGCAAATCAAAAGAATTATCAGTGTAAGGATGTAAAGTACATGAGAAAACTTTGTTTCTCTGTCTTGCAGACAAGGAAAGAAAATCTTATATAAAGTTTTGTAGTACAACCATGAAATTTCTTGGGATCATAAAGTTTAAGTTATGAACATGATTCAGGGTCCTTATTTGCCAAACTAGTTGATCCTTATTTGCCAAACTAGTTGATGATGTATGTAACAATATTTATAAAATGGTTTTCACTGTGTATCAATACATTAGAGCTCTTAACTCTTTTATCATTAATATTTTTTGGAGTGTATCTTATACACTTTGTCATTTACTTTCTGTAGTTTCAGTATCTACAAAAGTCTGTTCCGTGAGTTGCTCCTATATTCCACATCTTCACTGTACACTTTTCTTAGAACTCAGGATGTTCATTCCTTGGGTGCACATTGTCTACATTCTCCACGTGTTGAGTTGAACATATTCCGTGCAGCTTTTCTTGTGTTACCGTAACCTCACATAATATGTTTAAACATTATGAAATTACCAGTAGTTCTATTGCTTTGCAAAACACCTAATCATATGCAACTGATATGACCTGTATATCATATGTAACTTTTAACATCTGTAATGGTTGCAAAGATAACTATGGAACCAGTGGTAAACAAATATCTTGAGATTGCCTTATACTTTACCTGAATATTCGTTTTCAGTCAAAAAATATTGTACATAGTTTTTATTTTATTTTATTTTTATAATTATTTGCTATTGGTTGTTGTGGGACTCTTTAAAAAGCAGAGCAAAAATAGTAATGATGAATGTCAGAAGGAACAGAGTGGGATTGCATTTTGGGACACATAAATGGTATGTTGACCTTGAAAAAAATTTAAAAGTGAGAATGCATGGCGTAACATGTTTTGGTCAGTGTTGGTTGACCAACAAAGGGATGCTTTGATCCTATGGTGTTACAATTCACAGGGATGATTCCTGAAAGTGGGAGTGTCTCCAGTTTCAGCTTTTGTTCATGAAAGTTGCATGTTAAATTTCATATGCCTTATTTATAATGTTGTATGTGCTGTTGGCGTTTGCTAAAGTTTTTCGCTGAAGACAATGACTGAGAGATTATGTTGGGTGCATAAGCTAACTTCTTTTTGAAAAGTTTCAGAGAATCTGGGAAAAAGTCTTGCCTATGCTCAAGGATACATAGTATAGGTCAGAATCTCCTACTATAGTCTAGGAACTAATCCATGCATTAGAGTTCTTCTGATTCAAAATGGTATGCTGCAAAATTTAGGGTACTTGTGCAATACACACTTAACATGATTGATTTCTTTAATTACTAATGAAAAGTGTGATCTTTACTTTCTTTCTTGTTGCTCAATTTCTTCCATCCAGTGTTCTAATGTATTATGGTAACCCAATTTCAGAATATATTTGTCTTCAAAGTCGTTGATGTTGACTAAAGATTCAGAAGCTTTCCTTTAACTATCTGAGGCTGAAATTTAAGTTTCCTCATGGCCATGTGGAAGCCCTAGGATCATTTGAAGTGCATTTCGATTCAGCCATTCCTTTAACACTTCATGGATATCTTAGTGTAATATGTTGGGTTTGAACCTCTGACTTGTAGGATACTGGGATGTAAGCCACTAGTTTTTACCAATAAGCTGTCATCAGAATGAGCAAAGTGCCTAATGCATCTGGTCCACTGTTACTTTTTTTTCATATTGGTTCCTCCACTTGCTTGTACTTAGGGCATTTCAATTCTATTTGATTGTCCATGAGTCTTTTCCATTAATCCTGTTGTCCGGACTTAAGTGCCTAGAATGTTGATTAGAGTTTGCGTATTAGGTTAGCAATGCACCAGACAAAATTGATTTTGAGAATGCTAAAATGTTTAAGATATGGCAGTGTAAATGATAGAAATATCTTACAATTGCATGGCAAAAAACTCTTAAAGGACAATACTACAGTTAGTAGCTTTATGGTTAGTATTTTACTCTGCATGATTGAGTGTTTATTTTCTTGCTAAGTAATGTGGTTCTGTTCTATTTTTAGTTTTTGTTTTAACTATTATTGTCAAACTATGGCACGCACTTTCTTCAAATGTCATTTTTCTCAAATTCAATGACATGTCTTTTTGGAATGCAGTGGAGTTGAACACTTATTAGATCGAATCAGTAATGGTGTTTTAGCAGAGGATCGTCGTGCTGCTCTTGCAGAGCTTCAACCCATTGTGGCAGAAAGTCCCTCAGCACAATTGGCTTTTGGGGCAATGGGTATTAAATTTGTTTCCTAGCACATTGTTATTATCATTTATTCATATGGTTTTTCTGTCTGCCCAGTCTAAGTTCAAGCGCTATTCAGGGTTTCCGATATTACTTTCCATCCTGAAGGAAGAGCGAGAGGATATTGAAATGGTATGTCTTGTTCTAGTTTCTGTCCTCTTTTGTATTTGTTCAGTTTATTGGATATAGCATGCTAATTAATCTTCTTGCTGGAACTACAATCCATATCGTTGTTACTTATAGATATGTTTTATCCTCATGAAGGTAAGAGGTGCACTTGAAACACTTGTAAGTGCTTTAACTCCTGTTGATAGCTCAATGACTAGAAACACAGAAGTTCAACCAGCATCCATGAATTCAGAACTTTTATCTAGAGAGGGGGAAAGCATATCACTGTTATTAAGTTTGCTGGTATACATACAATCTTTCGGTTTTCTAATTTCAAAGCTTTTGCTATATTTTAAAAACAGTATATATTTGAAGATGCTTGATTGTAACCTTTTTCTCTTCAATTATATTGGTGATTCTTAGTCAGAAGATGATTTCTATATCAAGTATTATACACTGCAGCTACTCACAGCACTAATTACGAATTGCTGTTCAAGGTATTATGTCTGTGAATAGACTTGAACTTGTTTTTGTTCTATTGTATATGATTTATCACAAATTTAATTGATGTTTTATGATGAAGAGTGCAGGAATCAATCTTGGCAACTCCTCGTGGAATGACTCGTTTGATGGACATGCTTATGGATCGAGAGGTATTGCATGCATACGTTATTTTCTTCTGTATTGCAGATTTTGAAAGGTGCTGATCTATTGCAAGAAGAGTTAAATGTTAGATGTTTACCAGAAGTTTGCAGGTGCAGTTTCTGCCATATGGTTAATGTTTGAATCTAAATACAAATGGAGCTATTTACCATGGCTTTTGTACCTCTGTCTTGAAATTTTGAATACCTTGATTATGTGCCTTAACATGTGAGGCCAGTAATATTTAAACTTGCTACTTGATTTTGGAGTTCCTGAAAAGTTAAAACAAAATGACAAACTAAAAGGAAGGAAAAAGAAAGAAATAGATAAATAATGGGCGTAAGAAGTTTTAGAAGATCATGGAAGTTGCCATGGAATAATAATATTTACTAACTATTTAACATATAACAAGAGGCAAATACTTCACATAATCATAATATAGGCCTGAATTTTACTCCGTTTGACTGCTGAAATGCCAAAAAGCAAAGAGTAATTGTTGTATATGTATGTTTGTTTGCTTTTATTAAAATTGAGACTACATAAATGATCATTAGAAAAGCCCTACAAGCCTTGAGTTAAATATAAACACCTATCTTAAATTGAATGTTTAAGTTTTATGATGCATTTGTTTGGTGTCCATTTGCTGAACGTGCAGCACTTTAGGGACATGTTTAAAGATTTTTAATGCTATAATCATCCCTATACTGCATTAGAGGAATTGTATTATTTATGATCGAGGAAATGATTCTCCTTATGGTAGGATCACTAAATTGAAACTAGTTTACTTATTTTGAAATGCAAATTATTTTGGGAAGGCAGTTGATTCTCAAGGCTTCATCAACATCATATTGAAAAGGAATGATTTCAACATTCCTGTTGAATTGAAGATATAGTTTCATGAGTCTTCAGTGTTCCAGCCATATCATACTGAATTGAAGGTGCACCAGAAGTAGGCATTTCATAAATACTTTCTTCAATAACAATATTCTGATGTGTCTTCTGCACAAAGTAAGCCCTTATATGGGCAATTTGTTTTTAGGTGTTTCTTCGGAAAAGCTTTCTTTGCATGTTTCATGCAAAAGCTTTGCAGATGTTATTTGTCTGCCTATGGTTCTTCAACAAAACATTTGGATTTGTTTACCTGTTCTTCAAGTGGCTTCTTTGGTGATTGAAATCTACCAATATAATCTTCCAAATTGGAGTTGTCCTCCAATTGTTGTATCTTGGCTTGCAGTGCCATAATCTAGGAATCTTTATCAAATATTGATTCTGCTTTTCCTTTAAGTTAAGGATTTGATTTTCATATTTATGAACCAATTTGATTTGTCTCTTCAAATTTTTTGTTCTCTCCATATATCTCTTTTTAAACCTTTAAATTCAATCTTGACATCATTATCATCATTTTCAGCCAAAAGAATCTGCGTGTGCTGCCCAATTTGAAAACCTGATTCCATATTCTGTATACTGGAGCATTTCTCTATATCGGTCATCATTAATTTCGCAAGAATTGAAGGGGTATTCAAAATGTTGCGTCTTTGCTCAGTTATAATGCTCTTAGAAATCTTAGAGGAAGCCTTAAAAAGAAAGAACAAAAGAAAACGCATGCTTACACATGGGAAAAAATGGTTAGAGTAAATGGGATAAAATTGAAAATAGATCTATCTTTAGCATGAAAGAGAACTTATGTAGCTGGCTCTATATTGTTGGGGCAAGGCCAGGATAATGATAATGATGAAATTATAGGAGTTAAAAGTATTTTTTACTAGCATTTAAATATGCCTGCATTCTGCACATAGGAATTGGAAATGTAAAATATATCTCTTACGTAACAATGACATTGATATTATTAAAGCTATGAATGACAGCATCACAATTAACACAAACCTAAATGCTCAGCCAAATAAGTATAAATGTAGTTGTTCAAGGCTCAATTATGTTTAGAAACTTAAAAGCATAAATCTAATGCTTTCAAGCATGCATCTGTTCTTGCTCTTTTGCCATTGTTTGTTCAACGCTCTTTCCTTTTATTTTTCCCTGTGTTTGCACTCTGCATAGTTAATTTGGGGATGGGAATTTCTTTGGCTTCTTGCTTAGAATTGCTATGCTCAGGTGCCATTGTAATACATATTCAAATTATTATATGCTATACGCACAAAATTAAAACATACTTAGAGCCTTTAAGCTCTTTCTACATTTTTTAAGCTTTTCTTTTTTTGATATCTCATAGCTGATCACTCAGAATGACTTCTAATTTTCACTACAACATATTTAAGTATATAGGGCTAATAAGGTTGATCTGCTGGGAAAAGTCACCTTCAGTTTGTTTCACTTGCAGTTTTTCTGGTTAAACCAAATGCTTTCAACCTAGACAACCCAATTGAGCTGGCTGAGGTTGGTTGTGGTTGGGCAATCTTGGGTCTAGCTGACTCAGTTAATGATCTGATCAATCTGGCTGATTAGGTCTTTAGTTTCCCCAATTTGGGGAACATCTTGGTGTTGCCATGCTTTATAAGGATCTTTGATATGAATTTTCCATGTCCTTGAGGTGGTTTTGTCACGAGGTGCCCTGATCTTTGGCAATATGAGGATCATCAAAACGATTCATATAACTTCTATGACTCTATAAAACTCCCTAGCTTTTCTCCATTTTGTTCAATCACACTTGATTCTGTTGGTAAGTGCCTTTATCTTTATGCACAAAATTTTTATTTTTTATTATCAACTCTATTGTATGCGTCTTGTTTAACAGTTTTGTGAATTAATCTCAAATCAGCACTAGAGAGTACTAAAAATTTTGATTTTATCAAGGTCTTCATGTGCAATATTAATTGGAAAGTAGAATGATTAAAATTTATTTATGTTTTCTTCCATTTAGTGTGAAATTCTAGGATTCATTTTGTATCGGTCACCTGTATTCTCATGTAATTTGTGGAGTTGGACAGGTCATAAGGAATGAGGCATTATTACTTCTGACATATCTGACACGTGATGCTGAGGTATTTACTTGTAGTTCATTGTTTGTGGGTTTGTGGTTATTTTGCATTATGCATCTTTTAAATGTTAATTTAATTAATAACTTGTGCATGCAACGTGTAGGAAATACAAAAGATAGTAGTTTTTGAAGGTGCATTTGAGAAAATTTTTACCATAATCAAAGAAGAGGGTGGAACTGAAGGAGGTATAGTTGTTCAGGTATTCATGTTTTCTTCCATGATCCATGTTTGCAAATTAGTCTGTGGATATTCACTTCCACAGGTTACCAATTGTACCCATGTTTTTATTTACTATTTTTAATTTAAATTTCTGTTTTAAATTTTGCTGTTAATAACTTTCATCTTACTACTATTGCTATTGTTACTAATTGGAAAAACAGGATTGTCTTGAATTGCTCAACAATCTTCTTCGAAACAATTCCACGAATCAGGTTTTCTTGTAGAGCCCTAGTATGCTCTTTTGTTTTTGTGCTGCAATAACAATTTATGCAATGATTTTTCTTTAATTTTCAGATATTACTAAGAGAGACAATTGGTTTTCAATCAGTTGTTTCACTTTTAAAACTTCGCAAGGGTAGCTCTGATGGTTTTTCTCGCCAAAAGGTTGTATCATGTGTTTTGTTGTTTCAAATAAAAGTGTTTTTTCAGTGTTACTTGTATTTTAGTTTCTTTATGTAACATTGACTCTTGCAAATGGGGAACCTCCATGGAAAATATTTATGCATTCCAATAATGCTTTATATATATCCAGACGGTGAATTTGCTAGCAGTGTTAGAGACGGTGGGATTACTGCTTGCGGGAAGTTCAAATATTGAATACGCAAAAGACACAAACAGGATTTCCAACCAAACTGTCTTTTGTCAGGTGATTCTTCCTTTTTGATTCCCCAACATTTCCTGGTTGCAATCTCAGATTCTCCAAGATGCAAATTACTTACCTGATGCTGTACTGGGAGCAGAATAAACTTTTGGATCATCTGTTAATGCTCTCAGTTGAAAGTAGGTGGGCAGCTGTTGCTGTTCGTTGTGAGGTAAGATTTATTACTTTTTAACCCAAGCCCCACTAATATTTTATATATTTGTCAGAGTTTCTTTTCTGTCGTGATATGACCTTATATTTTGAGGGAGGGCATTATCATTGTTAATGAAAATTCTGTTGATGACAAGATTACAAATTTTTCAATAAAGTGGTTGGTTACTTGGTTAAATAATATTCTGTTGGAATACAGTTTGCAGACCTACTTAGGTTACTACATAGACAGTCCTATGCTAACATCTGACATTTTCTTCTGGCTTATTTCCAGAAAAAATGTTCTTTAATGATTCACTCAGTTATGATGCTGGCATTAATTCTCTAATCTATCAACTGAATTCATTTTTCATTTGTGTTGAGGGAGATCCTTTTGAATTTTGTGTTCCAATAGGCCATTTTGCTACTCTAAAAAATATGGATTATATTTGTTACTATAACCTGAATTAAGCAAATTGGAGATTGTTTGCAATCGATACCAAGACGCTTTCACTTAATAATTTCATCTCAAGATACCAAGATCCTGTCATTAAAACTATTTAGGAACCATCTAATAATACGTTTGGTACATAAGATGCAGTGCTGCCTATTTTTTTCAGTTCATTTCATGAATTAGAATTTTCATTAATGATTCGTCTTTAAATTTGCGAATGGCTAGTGATGTAGTGGTTAATACAATGGCTTATCAAACAATTGTAATGTGTTTACCTTTGGCCAAGATGACTGTTATACCCAAATTTGATTAGCTGGGTTATACATTAATGGCATGTGTACAGTCCAAAGCTTCTGGGTTTTACCTTGAAGTTCTTTTGGTCTATTAACTATTGTCATATACTCATATTGATACCTGTTTTAAGGTTATTAAAAGCTACTTCTCTTATTGAGTTCAAGGCTAATTATTTCTCCTTAAGTCTTTTTGATGTGTTATCTTTTCCCTGCAAAAGTAGGACAACCAAAGAATTATGATGTGATGCATCAAACTGTTTTGGGCCCATTAACCATAACAGATTTTGCAATTGGAAGTAAAATACTGCAAATGCTTAGGCAATTAATTTATTACACTTCATCTTAATTTATACATATGGTTGCTTACAAGCCAACCCAATGTTCATTGAATCTGGATATTTTCTATGAGTTGCCTAGAAACTTCTACAAAACTAAAGTGGCTTATAATGTCGGCATTGCTATTTGCTCCAGCAATCATCTCCTCATTGACAATATGAGGTACAAATATGGGAATATGCCCCCTAACACATATTACATCTTAGTGCAACATACCTGCAAGAACAAACCCAAAAGAATAATCTGTCCTGTGCAAGAACAATCTTCCTTGCAAAACAACATTGATCCAACAAGAACAATCTATCCTGTTAAACAACAATAAAACTCTAGGAATGAACTTGTGAGAACAATACATCCTACAAAATAACAATAAACCTACAAGAAGAACATGTCCTGTGAAAACAACAATGTACTTGCAAGAAAAATTTGTCCTGTGAAAACAATAACAAACCCCACAAGAATAATATGTTGCAAGAAAACAACTAATAGATAGGAGAATCTTGTCATGTGAAGACAACAATGAACCCTGCAAGAACCAGTGATCCTACAAAACAACAATTCCACAGGAGAAATGATTCTGTGGAAAAAACAAACTCTACAAGAACAATATGCCCTGAACCTGCTAGAACATGTCTAGTAAAACAATCTCACCAATCTAACAACAAATCTTTGATTTGTAGTCAGGAGCAAGTATTCTTAACATGACTTCCAAGTTCCAGCTACAATTTGCCCATAGAGGCATCATAACCAACTAAAGCTACTAATCTCATTTGTTATCCTTGACACCAAAGCACATCTCTTTCATTGTTTGTGCTACTATCACTGCTCACAACTTCTGTAATTGTGCCCACATTGCATATATACTGGAAATGCCATTGATGTCACCACGTCACCATCATTTTGCAATGTAAGTGACAGCTGATTGTACCAAACCCCTTGAAACTATGTTGCCCTCAGTGATTAACTGCTTCAGATGCCAAAAACATTTCACACTGTATTTAAAGCTTTAGTCACTAGATCTATCATTAATATCATCATTGTGCTAATCATTAATACCTACCATACATGTGAGCTTCTTGGTTATTAACATGAAACCCTCATCTGCAGCCAATTCTTGTATGCCACCAATGAGGCTATCCTTTTTATGCACGCACTTTGAACCTACTCTAATTTAGTTACCAATTCACAATTTTGAATATCCACAGTAATTTATCATAAACAATATGTTTGGATTTATTTATAACTGCTTCTCTTCTCAGTAGATACATAGTCTTAAGAAGTAGCATAACAGTGTGATGCCTTACTATTTTGGTTCATGTTTGCGATCTTTGGTAATGAGGAGCATCCTAGTCCCTGCATACCTCTATTTCTTCTGAATCCACGTGTAGTATGAAAGAAAGAATCTGACTGAAGAACTCTTAAAAACTTCCAGAACAACCTTTACACAGCTTACCATTGTTAGCATACAAATGATAAATGCATTCATAGTTAAGTAGGAATGAAAATGTAAAATCTGAGTGCAAACTTGTCAATTACTTGTTATACAATGATATTTGGTTACATACTGCTCAAAAAATTTGAATGGTGTTCTCTCATTCTCATGATTCTAATGTTTGGTAAATTTTCCCTTAAAATTATCTGTTGTCTTTTATAGAGACTGATATGATTATTTATATTTTTGAAAGTGATAACTTTTAGTCTTGCAGTCATTTTTGCTGTGTTATCTTATATGACAGTTTGAGCATGTTCCAGCATAATTTCAAAGACTTAGTCCGCAATGTTGTTTCTTTACAGGCGTTTAGATGCATCGGTGATCTGATTCTTAGGCACTCTGAAAATTGTGATATCCTTGGGCGTAAAATCCTTGGTGATGGCCCAGATGCTGAGCCTGCTTTGAATTCGATTTTAAAAATAAGCCTTTTCTCATCAAGCCCACAGGAATGTCTAGCAACTGAATACATCTTCAAATGCTTTTGTGAGGCAAGGTCTATAATACTTTTCAGCATATTTATCCATTTTGAAACTTAGTTACTTTTATATCATGATGCACATATGCTATATATGTAAATTGGAAAAGCAATGAAATGAAAAGGAGAGAGGATAAAACTTTTTAGCTAAGAGCACCAAGACTGAACATTAGTGAAATGTCAAAAAGGCAAATGAAAATCCGTTTCTAAAGTACATAGAACTCATGTTGGTGTTTGTGCAATGAAATTAGATCATAGAGTGCTGGCTGTTGAATGTAAAGGGGTGCACACGGTAGAAAGCACACAAGTTAAAACACATGTGGACAAACTTTTAGAATTATTTTAATTAAACTTACTGGATGGGAATCAGGGTTGAGATATTTGAGTTAAACATTTGTAATGAGTTCAACACCAATGTTGATATTTCATTTATGCTATAAAGTCATTGATGGAATTCAAGAAAATGATAAGCAAACAAAAAATTGTTTTCTTGGCAAAGGCAAGCTAAAAGAGAGAAGCTGATAATGAAATCTAAAAGCAAGTTACCTCAAAATACGCTCAAGGTTTGTTTTTTGGAGAACAGTCTTTGTATATCTTGGGATTTAGACTAGCATAGTATCCTTTATGTTATCAAATTTTAATAATATGTTAGTGCTGACAAGCCATCGGCTTCCTTGATGGTTACTAGACTTCAACTTCTTATTGTGCTCAATGCTTCTTGTCTGATAAAGCTTTTAAAGTAGTTGTACAGTTATTTGCAAAAAGTAATGTTTCTAATAGTTTGAAGCATTGCACTTAATGGCATAGAGGTATCAACGTTTGTGGCTTTTACAGATATCAATCCATGAACTTCCATGTTAAGGGATATACATTACCTTGTGTATAGTATAGTGTGAATTGACTACACTATTGTATACATTACCTTGTATATCAATGGGAGACAGGTAATATATTTTGATTCTATACTACTTGCTTATGGCACCCTATGAACAGGCTGACCTTGGCATGTTGCTATCATGCTGTCATTTTATTTCTTTGCAATATAGTTTCAAGCTCTTTTTAAATTTTACTTTGATAAAAATAGAGTGACCATACTTTGCTCGTTTTCTTTGTTAAGTCGAACCTCTATATTTCATATAGTCAATAGTCTCACAAAATGCTGATCATCTCATCCAAGTACTGTTACTTGGGCAAAACTGTACCTATTGGAGGCTAACAACTGGCAGGATTAGGTATAGTCCCATTCTTATATTCACACTTATATTCACAGTAATATACATGCTAGATTTGATTTGCCATTAAAGAAGTATTTTACATACAGTTTCTGTGCAGAACTGTTTCAGATAAGACCGTGTTTTGTTTGTTAGAACTTCTATTCCATTTTCTTGTTACAACGACTTCAAAAAAATACAATAAAAATGAAAGCCATAATCCAGATAATTTCCTCAAATTACACAGAATTATGAATCCATGTCTTCATTAGTGATGATAACACTGAATGTTTAAAAGAAATTCATTAATTACAAATTTCATTTTCATAACATTAGCTTTGACTGAGGTTTCTCTCTCCTTTGCAAACTAGATACTATAAATAATTATCTAAACAATAGAATTGGATGAAGGAACGTGACATAACTTAGATATTAAGAATGCTGGAGGATACATTTAAAGTTTACAATTTTAATGCATATTGTTGTCATTGTAATCATCATTATTAGAGCCATAACTATTGTGAAATAATGCAATGAAATAAATAAGTAGAAGCATCTTATTATGAAATTTGTAGCTGAACCTGTTACAAAATAGCACAGTGGAATTGCTATGAATGCAAAGCTAAATCTTGTATAGCTTTATTGTTTAATTGATATATTTGACCTTGTTTTGTAAGGGATGAGCTATTGTTAATTAATGAGTTCTTTCTATATGGTTCTGTGGAGTCTGTTTTTAATTTAGAGGTGATTCTCTGCAATGATTTACATTATTGAGATCTTTCTAGAAAGATAACTTCCAGATGTTGCTAGATTACAGTTTGCAACATTCTTCGAGGCCGTGGAGTGCCCCACCCCCCCACCTAAGCGTTGGGAGGCTCCTCTTCTGACCCATCTGAACCACCCCCTCCGACTAGTCAGGAGAGTCTATGGACCTAGCCCGCGGTAATGTATACTAGGAAAAGACGTAGTCGTCGGGGACGGAGGCCCCCAAATCCCATAGCGGTGTCGGAGGTGTTGCTGCCTGAAACGTCAGGCTGCAATGATAGCAATGACAAGGCGTTGCAGCGAGCGACATTGGAGGCCGCAATCGTGGCATGCAACGCAGAACGTCGGGGAGGCAAAGTGGGAGGAAGCCCTCAAACAAGCACGGACCGAAATGGAAGCCCGTTTCCACGAAAGGGAGCAGGAGATAATTAGGCAGCAAGCCCTGCTGGCGGATGCGGCCCGGGCTCGTTTGGTGGACGAGATCCGGGCCCGAGTGCGAGACGAACTGCTCTAGGAGGAAACCACCCGAAGAGAACGCAAGGCAGCGGAGCATGCTTAGTAGGAGCAAGAACAGGAGGAGGAGGCACAAAGACAACAACTAGATCGGGCACACGAGCAAAGTGCACGTTAGTGGCTTAGAGTTGGACGATGTCCATACATCATCCTGGGCATCAATTGTCATTGCACGTGGGGGGAGCTCCAGCGCCACATCTGCCAGACCTCGGTGTGTTTCCACCCAGATGCAGGGACGTTGATAGAAGATCAAAATCGGCGTGAATTGGCCATGCAAGGACTCTAATAGGCCGCTAACTTTGTGGACACAGAGCTCCATTGTAACACGTTGGACATTCTCCATGCTCTTGAACGTCCACATTGTGCGTGTCACAGGCTGCCGATGAGCCCGTAGCGGGGCTGCGGTGTTCTGTATAAANCTGAACATTTCCTCAAAAAAAAGAAAAAAAAAACAAGAAGAACTAAGGAAATTAAGAAGAAAGCAACAACTGCTTTGGTTGATTGTCAAAATAGAGTTGACAAACCAATATCTATGGCTTTCCAACAATAACCTTGGCACAGGGGACAAATCCTTTTACACCATTTTGTCTCTCTCATGCCACAATAAATGCATTGCTTACTTGGTTAGAGCATGTGGTTTGTATGCAAGTCATAGGTTTGATCCTAAGTAGTATGCTAGTTTGACATGACTATGGTCTTAAGTCTCTATAGTCAAATTGTTTTGGTTCTGACACCCCCTTTATAAAGGTAAACAAGAAGGAGAAAGAATGAAACAAAGGAAAAACACAAGTATACAAATAAACACATTTGGCTTTGGCTTGACTACCCTCAAACATATCCCATTTATTTGATTTTAAACCTTTTCATTTTGTTTTTGTTTGAACTTGCAATTTTGGTGGATATACACGTTTTTCTTGCTTGATCTCTTATATGGCAAGTGTACAGGGCAATATTGATGGACAAATGATGCTTGCCTCTACCATTACTCCTTTGCCACACTCAGGTTTTGAAGGTCAAAGTTTTGCTGAAGATGGGTATCAAATTTCATTTGGAAGGTTCCCAATTTCATTCTTATTAAATCCATGTTAATTGTTTATTTTTATAGCTTTTACCAAGAGTCTTCGGCAGGCGATTCTTAAAAGTGTGTTCCTTTCCATATTTGTCATTTGCAGTTTGCTTTTAAGAGCTCTTGTTTCAAAGGATGGTCAGAATGAGAATGAGGTATAAGCTTGAATTTCCAGTAATTTAAAATATTATTCTATGGATTATATGCAAAAAGAGAACTTGCTTATTTACTTTTAATCAGTTCATGTTATTTGTAATTATTCAAATTCATTCTGTCAAAAACACCCTTCTTGTTTTCTTCTGGTGCTGTATAAGCATCATGCCTTGCCAATGCATCCCTTACTGCATGTCAAACTGTATCCTGGGTTTTTTTATGATAAAACTTGAACTAATGGAATTGAATCTGGTGTCATTGGTATATTAAACTGTAGCCTTAGTGTTTACTTGATGACCAATTAAGTTGATTGGAGGGAGTCCATATGGTAAAATGACGGGCTCAATATTCTTAAACACTAAAATTTTTTATTCTTGGATAGATTGCACTAACAAAGCAGTATAAAAGCGATGCCATCCACAACACAAAAAAATGTTTTTTTTTTTAAGAGAAAAGGCCGGGATTAAGTTATGAACAAAAAATACAGTAGTGTACAAAAACGGGGGTAAGCAACCCCACTACCCAACAAGAACAAAAACGAAAGAGGGGTGGCAGGGTGGGTGGGTTAGGTGGAATGCCCCCAGCCTAGCATAGATAAAGAAGCCATACAAAGTAGGCCTTAAGGCATGGGGTTAAAACCCCCACCATTCAACTATTCACAACCAAAGTCAAAATGCCAAGAAGGGCCCAGAAATCTGATGCACCTAAGACAAAAACCTTGAATAAAAAGACAAAATACAAAACACCACATTAAGCCAGAGGAAAGGTGACAGATACAGGTGGATTGCTGTTTGCAATGAACCTGATCCACAATTGCCTGGTCAGTCTCCAATTTGAAGAACCCAAAGCCTTAGAGGTTCAGCTTGCGTGCAATTAAACTCCTTTGAGCTTAGGAGGTGAGTTTTATCTGGGTGCAGAAGGGCACATTGTTGCTTCATCATAGCTTTGATTCTCTTGCTGGAAGAGTGAAAGTTGACCCCTAATTCGATGTAGGGACATGTCTGAAAAGTGAACCAGGTATGGATGGAATCTTTGAGGGCCAGCTTTTGTCTCCTCTCCATCTCTTCCCTCTCCTGCTCCTCCATCTCCCCTTGGTGTATCTCCTCCAGATCTTTCTTTGTGCCTTTGCGCTCGTAGCCTCGTCAACCCTAAGCCTATCACTCTCCTACTCTTATACCTAAAGATGTCGTTCCTCTTCCTAGCGACACTGTTCTTTCTCCCTCACATCCTTTTCTTTTAGCTCGCGCTGTATTTGGCAGCTCATGTGATGTAGCTCAATCTTCCTCCTACACCCAGCCTTGTTTTTCAACCGCTCTTCAATCATTTCTGTAATGTAGCTAACCTCCCATTCTAGAAAACCCTATGCTTCTTACTTTGCTACTTCCTCTTTACCTGTGACTTTCTCTACTGCATCCCTCTCTGATTTGGCATTCTAGCTACCTAAGGTGTTCTTTCATCCGTGCCAAAAGTCCCTCTTCAACATCAACATGAACCACTCTCTCCATTTCTTCCCAATGGCCCACTCACGAGCGGGCCAGTTTTGTTTCAGTAGTGGACCAGGATTCTCCATAGCTTCTAGAAAAGGTCACAACTAGACCTCCAAATCCACTTTTCATGTAACCAAAGGCATGTGGTTGTTGTTAAGTTACTCCTTGACATACGTGCATGATCTTGAAGGCTTAACATTTACTCAAAGCTATTAAAGGCAGGCATTGGTTAAGCACAAACAAGATGTAAGACAAGTGGAAAGAACTCTTCATCAATAAAAAAATTTGGAGGACAACTGGAATGTATCTGGGATCTTAGAATCAACCTAGGAATGTGATCAAAGATCTGTTACATCATTTTCCAGTTGAAGAGAATGATTACAATTGTAGTTATCACACCTATGGTACCAACCTATTCTTAAACCTCTATTGGCAACTTTTTCAATTTGTTAGTTTCATAGACTTAGGCGGCAGAATTCTATTCTGATTTAGGTATTTTCGCAGCCTTTATAACTGTTGACTGCCATATTGAGTTTGGACTGAGTTTAGTACCCTGAAACATTAAGTGATTTGTTTCTAAATACCAGAGATCTCATATTCTAGTAGAGTACCTTAAAATTTTTTTGAGCTTCACATTCCACCCAATATATGTCAATCGTATATAAACAATTTGGCATAAAAAATGTTGATGTCTGGTTGCCCAAACATTGTTTTAGATATTAAAATTTACAGTGCGATGTTACTGTCCTGCAAACATTTTTTACCCACATTTTGTCTTATCGTTAACAGGTTAAAAAAACATGAACTTCGTGTATAAGACTAACTGTTTTTTAATGTATAGCTCTATATTACCTTGCTTGCTTACTTGTATGGTTAATTTCCCATAACCAACTTTCAGCGTCATGAGATTTTCTGCAATTACCTTTCATTCTCTTGTGCTAATTGCTCGCTCGTTAGATCTTATCTATCATTTACTAATAGCACCGATTAACACATCTTCCATAAAAAGATTGCAATAAGATGAATCCATTTTCCAGTTATTTGTGCGAGTTCAGAGATCTTGTCTAGTGCTTCTAGGCTCGGGAGAGAGTCCCATGCTTTAATGAGTTGATGCATTTTAGATATGTTATCTGAGCGGAAAATAATTACGGATGCTTGTACATTGTTGTCAGCTATGGTTGCAAAGTTGGTGAAAATTATTTACCATCTTGTTTCTATTTTCAGGCACGAGGCAGGGCTGCTTGTATATTATCGCACATCTTAAAGGATAACCTGCAATGCAAAGAACGGGTAGGTAGAAAGTGCGTTAATGATTGTATTCATCCGTTCAACTGTAAAAGGATACCTCATTTTGATTGAAGAAAATTATGGTTGAATCTGTTGGTCTTAAAAGTAGTGTTGTCTGCATGTTCTTTTCATTTTTCTTTTTAAAAGCAATATTGTTTACCTGCAGTTGTTGAGCATCCAACCTGAAATTGGGATGTCCGGGACTCTGGCAACATCTGAGCTGCTTATGCCACGTATTGTCAAGTGTCTTGCAGTCTGCTGCCCTCTCACAAAAGAGCTACCGAACAAAAGCATGGGCGAAAACAATTTGCTTTGGCTCCAACTAGCTCTCTTGAGACTTCTTGTTACCTGGCTTGCTGATAGCTCAGAAGCTGTACACTGCTTCCTGCAGTCTCCTGCCCATTTAGCATATGTTGTGGATTTGCTTTCAAACAAGTCCCCTTCAGCAACTGTTTCTGTAACTGGTCTGGCTGCTGTTCTTTTGGGTGAGTGTATTGTATTTAACAAGTCCACCGAAGAAAACAAAGATGCCTTTATGGTGGTTGATGCCATCAGTCAAAGAGTTGGTCTGACACCATATTTCAACACATGGGAGGAGTTGCAGAGAAGCCCACTATTTGTGTCCACAATTTCTGCTTCACGACAAGGCAAGCGGCTGACCAGATCAGCTACATCTGATGCTATTAGCGTCAATGATCAAGAATCATTCCCAAACAATGAAGATGCGGAAACCAGTAACTTTGATCCTTGTTTGAGTTCCATATACGATGCTTCCCTTGTTCGACTGATAAAGAAGCTGGAACCCATAGTGAGGACACAAATTGTTGAGCTGTTCAGTCGCCCTAAAAGCAAAGTTACTGTTATTCCTGCAGAGTTGGAGCAGAGAAATGGAGAAAGTAACGAGGATTACATAGCTCGTCTGAAATCATTTTTGGAAAAGCAATGCCGGGAAATGCAGGTTCTAAAAGGCTTTTCACTCTGTTTTTCTTGTACCTCTGAAACTGAAATTTTATTACATGGATAGATCCAGACAATTGAAATATACATGCCATGAATTTTGAAAATGTCATCAAGAAATTTAAAAAAAGAAAACAAATCAACCTAATTTGCAAAGGTAATATCAATATTCGTGTCTGACGTGTTCATAGTTTTTGTCTACAGGATCTGCTTGGACGCAATGCTGCCTTAGCAGAAGACATGTCAAAAACGAGAAATGACAATTCATTGATATCCGAGTTCAACTCACATGCCTCTGGTGACATGCAACCAATAAATGGAATCGCCTCAAAAATTGAAGTCGATATTCTTCGAAATGAGTTTCAAGAAGCCAAAACCAGAATCGAAACATTGAAGGCTGAAAAAACAGAAGTTGAAGGTGAGCTATCAAACTGTAGACAGCTTGCTGGAAAATACGAAGCAGATCTGAAGAGCTTGTCTGATGCATACAACAGTCTGGAGCAAAGCAATTATCGTCTTGAGCTTGAAATTAAGGCATTGAAGGGTGAAGATGCATCTGTAATATCAGCTTTAGATGCAATTCGTGAAGAAGGAAGATTTGAAGCACAGAAAGAGAGTGAAGGAGAATTGAATGATTTACTGGTTTGCCTAGGCCAAGAACAAAGCAAAGTGGAGAAACTAAGTTCAAGGCTTGCAGAACTTGGTGAGGATGTTGATGCTTTACTCGAAGAAATTGGAGACGATGGCGAAGCTCAAGCCGACGACGATGAAGACGATCAACAGTAGACTCTTCTCATTTCTGTAAATAATTCCCTCCTGCAATTAATTTATTTATGAACATGGTTCGACTTTCTTTGACAAAATAACCGCAGCTTCATTCTGTACCCAAAATTCAGAATTCAACTTTCTTGGATGATGGGTCACACATCATTTTAGGAACATGAAATCTTTACAGAGCGGCATGACATTCTTGACAAGGTTTTCAGATTTTTCTTTTCGAAAAAAACAACCCTAAACACGTTTGCTGGTCAAAATGTTGTTACAGAAGATCCATTTTTAATTTAGTGGTTTGAAAATTTGGGCAATACTGTCTACTTGTTGCAAAGCATCACCTGTTATTGTTGCCAAACATTTTGCTCGATATTGAAAACTTTGTTTTAATTTAGACTTTTAACTGCCCATGATTTTAATCATATGCATGAAATCAATTTTGCTTGCTCGGACAGTTCTCGAAAGTTGCTTTTCTAAGAATTTAAGGGCTTAGGAAATGCCTCGCCCTGATTCTTGATTATCATGAAGCTGGCCTCTGAGGTAAATCCTTAATTTGATAAATTTTTTAATCGTTCGAGATAAATCTCATTAATGAGAACAATGAAGAAACACGCAACCAATCAAAGTCATGCATATAATGACAGTATTTGCTTTTTTGACACAAAATCCCTTTGTCCACTTGATAAGCCTTCTGCAATAAACTGCAGTTTGGCGAACAAGAAATGAGAAGCTAAAACCAAGCTCCATCACCTTACTCAATTTTACATCTTTATCTTGTTGACTTTCAACAATATAGTTTTGATGCAATTTCCAGGGCATGTTTCATAAAATGA
This sequence comes from Gnetum montanum, assembly GCA_015680685.1. Classification (NCBI taxonomy): domain Eukaryota; kingdom Viridiplantae; phylum Streptophyta; class Gnetopsida; order Gnetales; family Gnetaceae; genus Gnetum; species Gnetum montanum. The sequence continues at coordinate 304,894 of MNCI01004632.1, forward strand.
TTTTATGGTGCCGAGGCAACTTTTCTCAATGCGCAGGTAGTTAACATGCTCTGAAGAGTCTTCTTAGAGGATCCCCAATTTAAGGATCTCTAAAAATGGGACAAAAATATTCTTCATGAAAATCTGGAATCTACTTACCAAAAAATTAAAACTACATGCAATGAATCTATATTTAAGGTAGACTGCATTGTGGAAGTATTATGTAACTCGAGAAGTTTTAAAAAATGAGAATAACATTTGGCTTTAGGAACTTGAATGTTAAATTGTTACACTATTATCATTTAGGTGGGAAGTAAAACTCTAATTACGATGTAGGCAATCCAAAATTTAATGAACCCATATTGCGATACAAGATTCATTAATAACTCAAATGGTTATCTCATTGATTAACAAGGATTTGAAGGCAAGAGTTTTTCAATTTGAGTTACACTTTTGAAGCATTAGAAACAATACTTTTGGCATCTTATTTACAACAACATTACTAGAATTAATGAATTTTTGGTTACTAACATGTAAATTTGTATTTTGAGAATCATTCAAAATTTACCATTGATTGAAAAATTTGGGAGTAATTTAGAATTCTCCGTTAAAAAATATAATCTTGCAAAAATCAATTCTACTAATCAAACTTTGGCATCAAACAAAGAACTTAACTTCTTTCCAAGGGTCTTCCATAGGTTTCAGTAGATGAGTGAATGCTTAACCTCTTTTTGAGTGACACAAGTTAAGGTTTTGTTAGCACCTTCACATTTTGTTATAAAGTTGCAAATAAAATAGTCATTACTTGAAGGTTCAACTTGGATTAAATGAAGTTTTATTTGTTGCCACTCCTCAACTTTAAGGATTTCTACTTCATAGTTGCGATGCTTTCATCCTCTTATTCTATATGCCATTTGGAAGTTTCGATGTAGTGTGGTTTTTCATAGAAAGTCTCCAACTAAATTTCTTCTTTTGTCAATTCAGGGTGGCATCATTTAGCAATTGATGCTTCGACTAAGTTTATACATGTTTCCCTTTGTAGTTTTCTATTTTATTAACAAAAAGCCTTTAGTATGAAGTGAAAACCTATTTGGGCGCTTCTAAATGAGGGCAAGGTTTGATCTTTTTCCTACCCTAGAGGGGAATTGGTTGCAAGGATGAAAACCTAAAAAGGCATCCCCAAAACTGTTGGGCCTTTCCTTTTTGTTGTTTTGGAGTTTCTCCTCTGCTTCTTTGCTTTTGTACTCTAAATCTAATTTTTAAAATATATATTTTTTTTGGGTCTGACACCCCCTTAATATGGAAGCTCCAACTTATGGGTTCGATTCTAGTGGGCAATCTTGATTTCTAAATTTCTAATTTAACCATATTTCTTGATTGTAAATATTATTAAGTGATGAATCATTAGTTGACTAGGTTATCTGATAAAAAGTCAACTTTTTGGTTGGCTCCAATAACAAGGCCTCAATATCTTGGCTCTGATAACAAGGCCTCAATATCTTGGCTCCGATAACAAGGCCCTAATATTGGATACCTGATATTGGAGCCTCGACATCAGGTACCCAAGGTCGGAGCTCAGGGTGCGATGTCGGATATCCAATATCGTGGGGTATGGGCCAGCCTATATATATAGCGCTTGGACACACGGTTTGTAAGTAATTTTTTATAGTTTTGTTAATAGAGTAGTCAAATTTTTGTAGTTTTATTCCGTAATTTTAGAGAACAGTCAATGATTTCCCACAAAGTGGATCTGAGTCAATTGTACAAAGTCTTATTCGACTGGCAATGTACCTGGACATATTCCATGAGCGACAATAAGATCGAGATTGATTCTTATTCATTATAGCACTTTGACTTAGATTAGATTTACTTTCCATGCAATTTACTTTTCATGCACTTAGTTAATATTTACATTTTCATGCATGTTAATTAATTAAGCACATAAGTACGATCGCTTCGAACATGCATATGACTCTTAGTAATCCTAGCAATGCTTAACGTTTGGTAACCCAGCAGCGTTATATGTGTTCAAGATGTGCACAGGAAGTGGGATCAGATACTTATGTTAAGGTAGTTGATTATTAATTAGCAATTAGATTAATTGAATTGATTATAAATTGAGTTTCAACCTATTGTTAATTGTAGAATAATAACAAGCATATGCATCACTCTAGGCTAAACCATACGTGACAAAGCTATCACTAGTCCAAGTGGGAAAATAGTGAACTGTGATTAAGGCATAGTGATTTAGATGCCACAACTAGTCCCATCCACGGAATTCAACTGGATCGTGCATGAACGTTTGTGATTCGTATGGTTGAGCATAGGGGTACCTCATTATCATTGGCGCTGTTGTCGGGGATGGTGCTAGTTATCTAGCTTAGTTATATTATACATGATCGCTGTAAAGGTATTAACAATCTATCTCTTAGAAAACATTAATATTTTAAATCACACACATTATCAGACAAAACCATGTCTTCTTCACATAGGACCAATAATGCATCGTATGGTGAGAACACTTGTAAGAGAAATGATAGGATATATACTGAGGAAAATTGGAGTGAACAACCTTAAGCAGGGGCTTCCTATGCTCATTTAGACCCTTACTACACTCAAAGACTACATTCAACTAGTGTAGACAATCCTAGAGGAGATGGAGCAAGTCCTAGATCAAGGAGAACCTTAAGGCCTAGGACCTCCTCTAAACCTAGACAAGATAAATCAAAGGACCATGGGGAGAACTATAGAAGGTATGGCGATTCTCCCAATTCTTCATCTTCCTCTTCCTCTTCAATGTCTAGTTTCGATGAAGATGAATGTAGGTATAGAGATAGAGCTCCACTACAAGGTCAAGACGAAGATAGAAATCGAACCAAAGGGCAAAATCAAAGATGTCATAATGAGCATAGACAAGATCGTCACAATCAAACTAATAGAAACAGAAATTTTCATCACAACATGTCTGATGACGATGAACCTTTGTTGGCCACTAAGAGCCTGATGTAGATCATGGAGGTAGTTAAGATACCTCACAGGCATCGTAGGGACAGTCGCTTACCCAGGCTTGATATAAACAATATCCCTAAATTTGCGGGAGGCTACAACTTGGATCCACAACATTATTTACAAGCCTTCCATGATGCTTGTGCCTCGTACAACATTGAAAATGGGTGGCAAAAACTTAAGCTTTTTTCTAGGACACTAATCAACAAAGTGGAAAGTTGGTAGAGATCGTTGGAACCAAGTTCCATTCACCAGTGGTCCACAATGCTGGAACTTTTCAATGAAAAATATCAAACCTATGCAAGGGTATCCAACTTGAGGAGACAAATCCAAAAGTGAAAGCAAGAAAATCATGAACCCTTGGATGTGGCCTTGGATAGATACTATTTGCTACTACATAGATTCCTAGGCCATGGTTTCTTTGAGGAAAGGCAACTTTTCCACATCATAGATGGGCTTTGTAATGAAACAAGGGAGATTCTTGGGATGTATGCCTTAGGTCAATTATACAAGCTATGGACCCATCATATTCGAGAGTTGATCGAGCATGTGGCAAAAGAAGAAGGAGATCTATGCAAATGGGAGAATGTAGAGGAAAATAACTGGGACCCAACTGTTCAAAAGAAAAACATCCATATCTATGATGAGGAAAAAGAGACAGCTCTCGATGAGATGATTTTACAATCAACCTTGTCAATACAAAATTTTATCAATGAGCTTGAAGCAAAGCTAGCCGAGATGTTGGAAGGGATGAATGAGAAAGTTAAAAGTTGCATAGAAACCATAGAGGACAGGGTGACACAAAGCAAATCAAGTGATCACAACAAAAAGAGGAAAAAGAACCAAGAAACAGCTAGGAACACTTATCGGCAAACAAGAAAAATGGTTGAAGAAAGTGAGGCTATAGACTCAACCATAGATGAAGATAATGGATGTGACATTTGCATATATGACTATTTGCAGGGCCATTGCCCGATCTTGTTGCATCTACATAAGAGTTGGATAGGGGCATTAAATTTGAAGTTTGTATAAAAGTACATGCTCAGGAGATTTCCTCTTCTACACAGTAATTTTAGACAACCCCAGAACCAACCGTACTATCCTGGGAGGACTTATTACCAGCCTTAACATTGGCATCAACCATAGTGGCAACAATCACAGTCGTGGGGGAGGCCACCACCAAACTAGCCCTATCCTTCCTACCAACCAAACCCACATGGATATTATGTTCAACACCTTGTTTCACCAACCAGTTTTACTTCCTCTACTTCAAATCACTACTACCACTCTCTCAAATATCGTTATCCTACAACATCTTATACGATATCACCACCTCACACCTCTCACCTTGCCTCATATCCTCAATATTCTCATACTCACCTCCATCATATGTCACCTCCAACAACACAGGAAGGTTCAGCATGACAACATCAATGAGAGAATGCCACTTGTGCTGTGAACATACACATAAATGATAATGCTCGTAGATCTCAACCAAAGTCTTAGAAATGTCCCTTCTAGAGGAAAGGCTGTAAGCTAAAGCAAAATACTCATGGACCTACTACATCACCTAAACTAGCATAAGGCCAATCTGATGCAACAACCTTCCTTACAAAAATGATGTATACTAATCATACAGAAAAGCCAATAACCATCACCGCTCCAACACAAGACATAAATGATAAACCTATTATTGTGGAGAGACAAAAGAATCCATGCATCACCAATAATGATAAAGGGTGCAGTTGTGGGCTGGAAGTTCAAAATATTAACACAACCCCTATATCGGCCCACCATAAAGTTTAGGAGCAAGTGTGTGAGAAAAAGCTAGTTTATGTAGTAGCCACTAAACTAGAAGACACCCAGTGGCTTGAAAATGAGAATATAAAGTTGTTTCAAAGATGCATAGAAATAACTGATTTGCTTATCGGTTCTGGAATTTTCTGATTCGTCATATGTTTTCCATTTCTTAATATTTTTCTTTTTTTTTTATATTTTCTCTTTTCTTGAGTCATTCTCTTTATGTTTTTTGAATGTCCTTTATATTTTTATTAATAAAATTGCCAAGTCATGATGCAGAAGTCAACACTATGTGTTGGGTTTTTTGTGCTATACTATTAAGATGATTGGGTAAGTAATTGTGTAATTTAGTGAGACCACCTCATCCATCCCTCCAGTTCTTTGAATAAAATGTTTTTTTTCATTAAAATAATTTGGTTCTTCTTTTATGAAACTAAAATTAATCAATGATCATTGTACCTTGAAGAAAGAGGGAATGACCAAGTGGGAATGGCAAAGGATGTGACCTTAATGGGACTTGTTGGGTTCTCTTCTTGACTTCCTTCATGTGGTTTATGAATCCTCTTGGAATGCATCATCACTCCCTTATCAACCAATAAAAAGGAAGCTCTATCTTTGCATGGTGTGGTTCCCATTCAAAAAAAAAAAAACAAACAAAAAAGGAAGAAAAAAAAACAAAAACAATAATGGGAATTCAAAGCACACCCCTTAGACACAATAATGGGCTACAAGCACTAGTTATGGGCTTGGAAAGACATGTTACCCATCCCTGAAGCCACCCCTCTAACTAAGGCCCTTCCTTTCTTCTTCTATTTTCTTCTCTTTTTAGAGTGATGATTGTTCTTTGAGGTGGTTGTGGACTCATGGTGGTTGGCAGGATGGAACACATCAATGCGAGGTCATTGTTTATGGTATAAACTTGGTCTGAACTTGGATAGATAAGTATGTTGATCATTTTAATCACACTTGTCACAGAAACCTATTGTGGATGTGGCCAAAGTACCTTACATCCTGATCTCTACAATCCCTTCTCATTCCATTATTCACCTCACTGTTGCATGCAATTATGAGCCTTTTGGTTTTGTATAGTATAGTGCAACATCCTAACCACAACAGTTGTGTGCTATTTGGAATAAAGGCATGGTCTACATTTAACTTCTCAAGTGTCCACGAATCTCTATAGAAGTGGTTATGCAAGGGCATTATGGCAGGAACCTGCTTTGGGGAGGACCCACTTACATAACTTTTGTTGATCATGGCTTTGAACTAACCTTTACATCTTCCAAAACATCATTGATGGTTTCTCTGAATTTATGCATGATTTTAGAACTACTTCTCATTTGTTTCATTAATTTTTCCTACTTTCTATTTCCATATCCATTAATATTTCTTGGTCATCTTCTGAATTAGACCTTTGGTTTCAATTATTCAAAAGCCTATGTACTTCCAGAGTTACACTTATTAGTCATGGAGGCTAGGGATGCCTGCTTTAAAATTTTTCAACATCCTATTTTTGAACAGCATGGTAACTAATAGTAATTAATCAAAATAATGTGAATAGCTTGATGATTTTAGTTACCTCATAGCCTTGGTCATATTATGCTATAATCACCTTGTGCTTAAAAGAAAACTAAGGGATCCGACAAGGATTAATTATTAAGGAAAAATTACCACAACTAATGTTTATTCTTTGATGATTGCAAGGGATGCTAAAAGGAATGCCTAAGAAAGAAGGCCTTTTGTCAAGCACGAAAACAAAGCCAAGAGAGGCACAATGGAGGATATGACCATGGATAAATCATAGCAAATACAAGATAGCAACTCAAGCATCGCATGTTTGCTAGATCCATGGGATGATGAGAAGAAATTTAAATCCATCATTCAAGAATGATTTGCATAACCAGAGAAGCATCGACATAACAATCTAGGTTAGAAGTTTGCCATCGGTAGCGAGAACAAGAAGAATCATCTTTAGCGGATTTTTTAAAGACCTTTGCAAATTTTGTAATCTTCAATGTCTATCCAATCTTTTTGTCACTATATCATTTTGTATGCATCCACTCGAATAAAATTTTGTAATGTGGCACTCAGAGTCAATTAGTAGTTAGCATCAATCAATAATTCCATACCTTTCCAATTTTGTAAAGAAAGCTTGGTCTTATCCTATTAACTCGAGGATGAGTTTTTATTTAGTTGTGGGGGTATGATGAATCATCAGTTGGTTGAGTTATCTAATAAAAAATCAGCTTTTTGGTTTTCTCCAATAATAAGGCTTTGATAGAAAGGCTCTAATAACAAGGCCCTAATATCAGAGGCTTGACATCAAGTACCCGATGTTAGAGCCTAGGACACGATGTCGAATATTCGATATCAAGGGGTATGGGCCAGCCTATAAATATAGCACTTGAGCACATAGTTTGCAAGTAGTTTTTCATAGTTTTGTCAATAAAGTAGCTGAATTCTTGCAGTTTTATTTTGTAATCTTAGAGAACAATTAGTGAGTGCCCACATAGTGGATTTGAGTTAGTTGTACGAAATCTTATTCGACTGGTAATGTACCTGGACATATTCCATAAGCGGCAATAAGATTGAAATTGATTCTTATTCATTGCAGCACTTTGACTTAGATTAGATTTACTTTCCATGTAATTTACTTTTCATGTACTTAGTTAATATTTACATTTTCATGCATGTTAATTAATTAAGCACATAAGTACGATTGCTTTGAGTATGTGTATGACTCTTGGTAATCCCAGCAATGCTTAACGTTTGGTAACCCAACAACATTAATTACCCTAACATTATATGTTAGGGTAATTAATTATTAATTAGTAATTATATTAATTGAATTGATTATAAATTGAGTTTCAACCTATTGTTAATCGTAAAACAATAAAATATAAAATAACAAAAATCATATGCCTTACTCTAGACTAAATATTACGTAACAAAGCTACCACTAGTCCAAGTGGAAAGACAGTTGATGAGTAGCGAGGTATCCCTATGCCCAACCATACGAATCATAAAGAGTTCACACATGATCCAGTCGAATTCCATGGACTTTATTGTATTTGATGCACTAGTCCTTTAGGAAGTGAATCTAGCCTTAAGGTCAATTATTATCTTCCCAATTACACTTGTGACGTTCGTTGATATGGTTAAGTGTAACTGAGGCATTCAATTTTTATCATTTTGTGTTTTATAGTTGGGTGCTTGAGATGTAGATAAAAAGGAATTTGATTAACTAATGTAAATTAACTAATTAACTAATCATTTAACTAATCCTAACATAAGTATCTGTTCTTACTTTCCATACACATTCTGAACCCACGTATCCACTACTTGGTGACCAAACACTATACTATTGGGTGTACCAAGCAACAATGTTGTTGGGATTACTAAGCAAATACATGTTACACTCGAAGCGATCATACTTATGTGTGTACTCTATCTAGCTTAATTGCTTCATTAACGTAATAATTGGAAAATAATTAATAACTGATTGAAAATGTTTAATAAATAACTGAAAACATTAAAAGCATAAATTAAATAGCTACTCTATCCAAAGTGCTATAAGGTTTATCAAGAATCTCATCTTTATTGCTGCCTACATTGTCATGCTTAGGTACAACAATGCTCAAATAAAGATCCGTACACTCAATGACTCTTACGGCGAGTACTCAAAGGAAAAATTCTAACTTTCAAATGGAAAAAGTGCAAGAGCTCTACTACAAATACAATCTCTACTTCGCCATAAATGTGGTTTCATGTACATATTTATAGCTGATGAGAAGCAATATCGTGTATGTGATATCGTGTACGCGATATCGCGGCCCGCTCAACATCTATAAATAAGAGGCAGCTTTCCCTTGTTCAAGCATCTAAACTTAGACCTTAGCCAAACTATAGCAGTTTTACCATTCCAGAGTTAGAATAAATTCCATGTGCCCGCAGTAGGAGTCTTAAAGTGAATGGATGTCTACTCAAGAAAATTGTACCTGAGCACACATTTGTGTACAGCAATAAAGATGAACTTTCTGATAAACCTTGTAGCATGTGGACTAAGCTAAATAGGATTTAATTATTGTTAAATGTTTAAATGCTTTCCTCGATAATCAATCTCTCTCAACCCTTGACTCTCCTAGTTAAGTGCATTCAGTACAACCGCTTCGAGCACGTGTGTAACGCTTGGTAACTCAGTAACGAGTAGCGTTTGGTAATCCTAGCAGCGTTGCACTGGTTCAGGGTGTATGTGGCAAGTGATAATGGATACTTGTGTTAGGAACTATTAGAACCTAGTTAATGAATAGTTAATGTAAGTTAGTCACTTAGTCGTCTCAACCCTTTTCCCCCAGTGCATGCCCACAGTGTGATGATTGTAATTGTACAACATCTTTATTCGAGTGTGACATACTTGGACATGCACATGACTAGAAATAAAGATCGAGATTACTTCATCATTTCAGCATTGACTTAGCTTAATTATTTCATTAATTTTTATTTACTGCTTTCTTAGTTAATCTCTTCTCACCCTAAACTCCTATTCAACGCAGAATGAGTACAACTTGATTACAAGCATTTAAGTGTGACTACTTGGTAATCCCAATGGTAGTCATGCACGAAGTCCAAGATGTGTACGGATGATCGAGAAACGGATGCTCATCGCATTTAGGCTAGCTTAGATTCTCTCTCAACCTTTCTCTCTTAGCTTAGTTAATATTATCTTCCATTGTCTTCAGGAGTAGCATTAGCATAGAAAAACATCATACACCTCACTCTGGACTAAACCATACGTGACAAAGCTAATACTAGTCCAGGTGGGAAGACAGCAAACTGTGACCTAAGGCTAACTATCTAGATGCCACAACTAGTCCATCTACGGAGTTCAACCAGATCGCACGTGTAACACTCATCAATAGTTGACTACAAACACTATGTTGATGGGGCCATGTTGACGCAGGATATGATGCATCAACTAGGCCTTGTCGATGAGGCCTAGATAATGAGGCTGCATTAATGAGGTCTCATGGATGTAGCTGATAGAATGTGACTCATCATACCCCACGACTGAATGAAAACTCGTCCTTTAGTTCTTTTACAAAATTACGAAGGTATGGAAATATTGACTGACTATTCTTCAAATAAAACAAACTGACTGACTTGATAAAAAAATGGAGTGTATGGATCAACTTATTACAAAAAAATGATGGTGTTCAGGACATAAAATTGAATACCATGACTCAAATCTTCAAAATTTGATAGCACGTTCCTTGATGGTGTGAAGCTGATGGAGAAGATCAAATGGTCCCAAGCAGTGGTGGTTCCTGAGGCTTTGAAGGACCTTCACTAGCTTCATGCATGGGTGGTTGAGGTGGTTGCAACTGTCCTACTGCTCCTGCAACTTCAAGTGAGAGATAAAAAGCATCTAGTAGTGCTTTCATTTTCTCCTCCTTACTCTTGGGATCATGCATCATCCACGTAGCTTCTCCAATGTGGGTTGGAACGAGCACATCTCAAGGACACAAGATTGCTGGAAACAACTCCTTTGCATTGACAAACTAGGCAGCAAACTGTTTGTGTTCAATGTCAAATGCCCTAACTATGTTCTTCAACTCTTGGTAGTCATTCATCCATTTGGCTAGGTTCTCAGCGATAGATTGTTGATCTCTAAATCGCCCTTTGAGAGCTTCAAGTTCAACGTTAGCAGTCTCAAGCTTCTGCTTGGTGTCCTTGTGGTGCTTGAACTCAGCCTTGTATAGTAGATACGAGCTAGCCACTTATTTCTCTAATTCTGACTACGGTCATTTGACTGTCAGCATTGCCAGGTTTGCATAATGAAGATGGCCAACTCCATGTACTCTGTCATCTCTTTGATTTGCAACTCCTTTAAGCAGATCTCTACTTTGTTGTAGGCATCAATCCCATCAACAATGGGTTGCCACATCTCTCTCTCTTGTTGGAGTTGCTGAAGGGCTTCATTTAGTTTCACCTTCGTCATCTAAATTTTTTTTTCATTCACTTCCTTTTGGAAGCCAACCTGGTCTCTGTAGTGATTTTTCACTTTCTCAAATTTGAGTGCTTCATTCTTCTAGGCAATGATCTCGATGGTAGAATTTTGACACAAGGTGCATACCTCCTCCATTAACAAGTTGTAATTTTCCATAGCCAATTTTCTTAATTCAATGTTTACCCTGGAAAGCTGCTCCTATTGTTGATGAATGAATTCTTGCATTTGATCTTTCTGAACATCAACATTTCATAGGTGACGATTTTGTGTGGTCAATGCTTCATTCTCTTAGTGCATCTAATTCAAATTTGTTCGGATTAAGTACATTTCAACTTCTGCTACGAACTGTTTAAAGATGGTCATTACTACTCCTCCTCAGCCTTCTAAAATCATTCTTGAAGCTAATTGATAGCTTTATCCCTTGTCACTACTAGGTTCAGGATTACTTAATCTATAAGTCAAGCACAGATTTTAACAACCTTTACAGCCAAGCGTTGATTTTGCTCTTAGATCATTTCTAGTTCCCCTCTAAAATAATGCATATGTTCCATGCATTTAGTAGCTTTGACTAGGTTGCGGTGATGTTCTCCAGAAGATCAAAAAATGTCCAGAGTTGGTTGCCTGGTTCCTACCTTTCGTTCTAACAATTTTTCATGCTAAGCTATGTTTAATTACCCGTTGACCGTGCCTGTGGATGTCTACACATCTTGGAGTGTAGATATGTCTAGTACAAACACTGCAGGTGCATTCAATGCTTCTGCGACATGGTCAACCATTACTTCTGCTACTATCTCCCACCCCTAGTGCTACATCACCAAGATAGTTGCCTCTTCAACTTCCTCCAATCGCACTGAGAAAGTGGTAGCATTCCTTGAGATTTCTGGGAATAGATGGTGTGTTACTAGTGATACCATCACCTCTCAAGCATTGGGATCTGACCTCAAAGGCAGTTGTGTTCTTTAGGCAGAGAAAATGGAGCCACCTCTCTCCATCTAGCTAATTGTTCAAGCCACCTCATTAAGGTGACTCATTGTTGGTTGATACACAGATGTATCTACCCCACTCGTTCTTGCTTGTTGCTCTTGTTCACTCAAGAGCAGTTCTCAGATTTTACATAGATGCTCCATGACTGCGTGAGCCTTCGATGTTGTTTCCTAAGTGGGTGGTGATGGCGATAACTCCTCTAATTGAGTCATCACTGGCATCTTCTCTTTCATGATCTTGGACCATGAAGCCAAAGGAGTATGCCTGAGTGTGTCATTAGAGTAGCAAACGATTCTTGCCCTCTTACAAAGTTTTTTGATGAGGCATGGAAAGGGTAGGGTCTTCCTTCCACATTCATTTTCTTTGAAATGCTTCTCAATTTCCAAGTATAGTAGTTGTGGAAGGTTAACAAGGAGCTTCTTGCTTAGAGCGACACATGCTCAAGTGGAGAAAGCAATCACCTTGCTTGGCCTCATTGTTGGATTGAGGTGATAAGCCACAATCTTAAAATAAATCCGTTCTACCAGTGTGAACACACCAAACTCCTTATGGTCCACCCCATAGCAACGCTAGGTCCACTCCTTCTTGGCCTCAGGGTTACCTTGCATGGATAATTCTACCAACTATGTTCCAATGTCAGGCAACCCAAGTGCCTATGTAATAGTTTCTACCAACTAAGACACTTGAATGTCCCTGATCTTAACTTTGGATCCCAACCTTTGATTATTCTAGAAGAGGTATGTTTCTCCCATGTACCACTCCCCATTGGACGTGATGATTAGCCACATGGGAGAGGTTTGTAGTTGAGTCTTAACATCCTTTGGAGCTTTCTTCAAAAAAGGCCTAAAGTTGATCTCTTGAAGAATGGATTGTTGAATCTCTTGGGACTTGATGATATTAAGGCAAGCTTGGGTCAAAGTGACCTCAAGCCTTGGCATGGAACTAGGCACTTCTCCTCTTTGTAATTGTTCAGTTGGCACTTCTTCCTTTGGAATCTATCGAATAGATTCCACTTCAGGTTCCTCACAGAGAGGTCCCGTTGCATGGGTCGCCTCAGGTAGTTCTTAGCCTTGTTCTTACTGGCCCCTTCTAGCTTTGGGTCGTTTCTCCTATGGTTGCGAGGTTTCTCTTTCTTGCAGATGTTTTTTTTGGGTGCTATTTGTAATCACAATAAGACCATGGATTAGCAATCATTGTGTAACCTTAAAAAAATTGGGATACCTTAACTCTTAAGGATGGTTACACTTTGGCTAAGTTGTGATTATGGCTGATTTAATTAATCCAATTATCATTTATTTATGGATTTTCATTAATAAATCATCCCGAAGGTTGTCTAAAAGGTCAACTTGTGAAAAAGTTGATGTTTATATATGGTTAAGGTTATTAACCCTTTGGAGAAGTTAGGAAAATTTCCAAAAATTTTCATTGGAAACCTTAAAGTTTGTAGCTCCCATGATAAAGATCTTACCTCTGGTAAGCATAGGATTGGAAAATGAAGTGATTTGGACAAACTGTTGGGAAGTTATGAGCTTTGGAAGGTTTTGGGCTTTGAAAATTTTCAAAAACTACCCTTGTGTTATGAGCAAATGGCAAAAAATTACAAAGTGTTCAGTAGTATATATAGGGTTTGCGCAATGCATTGATGAGGCCTAGTTGGCTGGGCCTCGTCAACTAGGATGGATGCGTTGATGAGGCCTCAACAATGCAACCATTGACATTCATAGTTAAACTTTGACCTAAGTTAAACTTGCAAAATATGAAGAGTTTTTGAGTGAAGTTGGTGTCAAATGAAAGCTTAAAAGACTAAGAATAGTATGAGAACATGAGAAGAGGGTGTTGAAGCTCGTAATTTTGAAAAAAGGAGAAAATTTGATTTAGTGGATGAATGAAATGAAAGATTCAGGAGCACTAAGTGATTTACTCAATGGAAAATGTGAAAGATAGTATTGTAGTGATGTCAAAGGTAAGGAACCTTAACTAACCAAGTTAAGAGCTATGCTAGTGGATCCTCCCCATAGTAGGCTCATGTCCTTTTTGCCCTTGCATAACCTCAACTAAGCAGTCTGTGGTCGATTTAATGATCATGACAAGTTCAGGACCAACTTGAAAGAATGTACTCAAGAATCCCAACATATCAGACTAAGACATAGACTATACCATAGAACTCGGCAATGAGGTGAGTTATGGTAGCATGGATGGATGATAGAGAAGGTGGTAGCATGGATGGATGATTAAGGGTTAGGAAGAAAATTAAAAATCAAGGTCATAAAAAGTCCCTTATGGAATCTATGTTTAAAATGACCTAAGAAGTTCCATCCTCAGTCCAAACCAAAAACATCCACTTCTAGTGACTTTGCATCGCCACTCTAAGATCAATCTACCAACTCGAGACACAAGAGTGCTTCCACAAGACAACCATTATTTCACAGAGAGAAGAAAAGGGAAGTACAAAGTGAGAGAGAGGGCCTTAGTCAGAGGGGACCTTCAGGCATAGGTGCATGTCATTCAAGTTCCATAACCAGTGCTTGTAGCTTGTTTTATTTGTCCAAGGGGTGTGCTTTGAATTTCCATTGCTTTTTTTT
>MNCI01004632.1:332434-351768 GCA_015680685.1 Gnetum montanum
TCTATTTGGCTTAATTGTTTCATTAACGTAATAACTGGAAAATAATTAATAACTAATTGAAAACATTTAATAAATAACTAAAAACATTAAATGCATAAACGAAATAGCTAATCTATCCAAAGTGCTACAAGGTTTATCAAGAAGCTCGTCTTTATTGCTACCCACATTGTCGTGTTCAGGTATAACAATGCTCAAACAAAGATTCGTACACTCAATGACTCTTGCTACGAGCACTTAGAGGAAAAATTGTAACTTTCAAATGAAAAAAATGCAAGAGCTTTGCTGCAACTACAATCTTTACTTCACCATAAATGTGGTTGCATGTGCGTATTTATAGTCGAGTACAAACACTACGTTGACGGGGCCATGTCGACGCATGATATGATGCGTCAACTAGGCCTCGTTGATGAGGCCCAGACGATGAGGCCACGTTGACGAGGTCTCATTGACATAGCAAACAGAACGCAACTCTTCAATAGTGAACTGTGATCAAGGCATAGCGATCTAGATGCCACAACTAGTCCCATCCACAGAATTTGACTAGATTGTGTGTGAACGCTTGTGATTCGTATGGTTGGGTGTAGGGTACCTCACAACTTATCATTAAGAAAATGTTTTGGGTTTCAACACCTCCATTTCCCCTTCCCAAATATTAGGTGGCTCAAGTGGTTAGCTCTTTGTATTATTAGGTAATAGGTTGTCAATTTAAGTCGTAGTTGAAGTGTTATTAACAATGAGGTATAAGCCTAGTGGTAAGACACTTGATTTGGATGCTCCAACTCATGAATTCAATTTTGGTGGGCAATGTTGAGTTATATAAAGTTTTAATTGGACTATATATTTTGGGTTCCAACACCCTCACAATTGAAGCATCATCAATATTTCTTTGTAATTTTTCTAACCAATGAATAGGGGGTGTTGGAACCTGAAATAATTGTAATATAGATAAAATATAGGTACACCTCAAGATGTAGAGTACAATTAGAGCTTTATAACTCAGCCTTGCCCACAAGAATCAAACCTATGGTTTGAAGCTTTCAAATTAAGTATCTTAATACTACTACTAAGCTAAAACCTCATTATTTTCGGCTAATGAATAAGAGAAGTTCTTTTAACAAGCATTGAACTCAAGCATTTAAGGCAAGAGTATATTAAAATAATACAATGAAGTCATAACCTACCCAAAAAACTCTTGATTTGAAAGCCTTAGGTCTTTGATTCAAGTCAAGAGTACCTCATGGTGAGAGGTGGGAAATTTCGTATAAAACAGCATTAAATTTGTTTATGCGAAATATTCAAATGCGATTGCGTATAGTATTTTCCAAAGGCCCGCGGAGAAGTTATGGATTTTGATTTTATCTTATAGAATGGAAAAAGAACATATTTACCATAATTGATGGCACCATTATAAAATCGAATAAGTATATACACATTCAATTCTTTTTTTTCCAATTAAAGTAAGGGATCGGAGGGCTGAATGTTCACGCAGCATCTGTGGCATATAGCTTCTTTACCGAGAGAGGGCTTCGATCATTTGAGGTGTCGAGACAAACAGACAGAGAGAGACTAACGTAGTCTGTATCTGCAACGATCGCATTTGTTTCTCGGCGCCCAGGTAACGAGAAACCGCAAGCTTTCTGCAAATTTATTTTGTCTCTTTAATTTTGCTTCAATATAGAATTTAGGGTTTCTGATGCGGAAGTTCATGAATTTTGGAGTTATGAGTCGTTTCAATCGTTGTATTCAATTTGGGTTTTTGTAATTACAATAGGTTGAGCAGTGTGCGCGGAAACAATGGCGGATCGATTAACAAGGATTGCCATTGTAAGCTCGGATCGATGTAAACCAAAGAAATGCAGACAGGAATGCAAGAAAAGTTGTCCGGTTGTCAAAACAGGTTTGAACGGAACAAACTACCACTTTTCATATTTCTATGCAGGGATTGTTATAATTAATACGCCTCTTTTCTAAATAAATAGTCCCTCCAGGGCTCGAGCAAAGCATAGGGTTGAGCCTGGCCAGGTGCCGAAAGTCGTCCTTTGCTAAATTATGGACTGCAGCTGTGCATTTTGTAGCTTTCTTTTTTCACCTTAAACAAGGTAGTTAGAGAAATGATTATATGTTAAACACGAGTATCAGAGAACATATTAAGGACGAAAGGAAAGAATTAATACAGCACAAAAATCACGAGCAAAAGTTCTATTTATTTCACAACGGAAGTTTGAGTATTTCTTCCTCTGGTTTTACAGTTGTATTTATATATGCTATTTTATTTTTAGAACAAATCAAAAAAAAAAAACGTCTGTCTTTAAGCATTAGAAATATTAGCATTTATCTTTTTTGTAGTGGAGAACGGTAGGTTGATTTCACTACAATGCCAGTCATTTTTTGCTGGAAAGCCTCTTGCTTCAAAATTTTGCAAAAAAATCAATATGGAGAGAATTTTTCATCAAAAACACCCAAGCAAGCATAGTAGGAAAGAAGAATCAAAGATTTAGACATAAAATGGCTTGCGAAGGACTAAAGATACGATCACAAAATGAAGTAAAGGTAACAAAGGACACGGACAAAATCATCGCTGTTGTTAAAGGGCCGCATTACTGGGAGAGTGGGTGATCTGAGCAGGGGGATCCATGATAATTAAGTCGAGCCCTGTCATCCTCCAGCACATTTTGGATTTGTGTTTCAAGTAGTAATGAAGATTTTTGGAATTGCCTTTTTTTATTTGAGTAATGTTAATAATTGTGTGATCTGGAGGCAGCCACTAAAAAAGAGGTTAGGCTTTGGTTCATCCATCAACTCTTCCATCACCCTACTTTGGTGAGATGAACATTGAGCCTCAGTGTAATTTTTTTTTCTAAAATAATATGCATGATTCTATGTGCGAAAATCAAAACTTTCCCTTCTTTTCTTTTTGTGGTTAATTACTTACTGTAAAAAGCCTTGTTGGATATAGTACTTTGGTTTTAAGACATCAATGTTACTTATTTAACCTGCATGGAAGACCATCTTTTAAGATATCGGATCCTGTTCATCTCGGTATCTTAGGAAAGTTGTCCTATTCAGCATATAGCCAGTAAAAGAATTTTTTTTTTAAAATTTTTTTAGCGACACAGCATCCTGTTGAATAATTATTATGAAAATTTTTTGTGCTCAGCATGTAAGTTGTTGACCTGCAATATAACTACAGAACTCTAGTTGTGGGTTTATTCTCAGCATTGGTGGACACCTGAAAGTGTTTTTTAATAAAACCCCCGTGATTTAAATTTCCATTAGCTATTGATATCCAGCACATTAGAACCCGAAGTGTAACGTTCCATTGCCAAAATACATCCCACTTCACCTCATTCTTACTCAGCAGATCCCTAATGGTTGACAGAACCATTATTGTGCATCAAAACACTGCTAGAGATGCAGTAGAGTTTCCAACCTATTAACCCCAAAATTATTTCTACCAGGAGTAGAAATAAAGGTAAGAATCTAGAAGAACAACAACTATGTGGTTGCAACAATATGTTTTCTTTCCTTTATTTTTTGTCCTCGTTGCAGTTGTGCACGCAATTTTTTAATGTACTTTTAATGGTTTTGATTTGAAGGGCAACATAGTCAGTGCACTGTAAAGTCATTACAGGGCTAACCATAATCAGGGCTTAAGTTTGCATTACTAGAGCAGCTATAGTTAGGACAATGATCCATTCTGTGATATTTTCTTGTTGATAATATGCAGGTAAATTGTGTATAGAGGTTACCTCTGCTTCAAAACTTGCATTCATATCTGAGGAACTGTGCATTGGTTGCGGTATATGTGTGAAGGTGCATTTCCTTTGTTCAGTATGAGTAGATAGTTTCGTCAACGAAACTGACGGATGTTGATTTGAAAGTAAAGGTGTATGGTTTTGTAAAACTATCTTTGGCTTTGTTTAATTACAGAAGTGTCCTTTTGAGGCTATTCAAATTATCAACCTACCAAAGGACTTGGATAAAGATACCACTCATCGTTATGGTCCAAATACGTTTAAGCTTCACAGGTTTGCAAATACGAGCATTATCTGATATGGCTCAAGTTTAGTATATGTTTTCCAAGGAGCAAACACATGCAATCTTTGTGTTTAGGTTGCCTGTACCACGCCCTGGGCAAGTTTTAGGACTTGTTGGAACCAATGGTATCGGGAAATCTACTGCTTTGAAAGTTCTTGCTGGCAAATTAAAACCAAATCTAGGTAGATTCAATGTAATTTTCTTTGAACTTGGCCTCTATTCATCTACTTATCTCCTAAGAATCTCTTATTGCCTTTGCAGTAATTTTATTATAATATTTTCTTGATGATTGTCATGTATCAGAATCCTCCAGACTGGCAAGAGATTCTTACATATTTCCGGGGATCAGAACTTCAGAATTATTTTACCCGAATTTTGGAAGATAATCTAAAGGTTTCTTTTTTGTATGTTGTCTTAAATTGTTTTTGATATGTATTTCCTAAGTTGGTATGTTTCTGATTTCTATCTATGAGGCATGTTTTGCCAATTTCATTGCATATTGCAGGCTATAATCAAGCCTCAGTATGTTGATCACATTCCAAAGGCAGTTCAGGGAAATGTGGGCCAGGTATTATCTCAAAAGGATGAAAGAGAAATGAAGGCTGAGCTTTGCAGTGATCTAGATTTGAATCAAGTGATTGACAGAAATGTTGGTGACCTATCTGGTGGAGAACTTCAACGGTTTGCTATAGCAGTTGTTGCAATTCAAAATGCTGAAATTTATATGTTTGATGAGCCTTCTAGTTATCTTGATGTCAGGCAAAGACTTAAAGCTGCACAAGTGATACGTTCTCTTCTACGTCCAAATAGGTTGGGTTCTTAAATGGTGTTTAGTTCCTCCTTTTCTTTTGATTAATTTTGAATAACCGACTTCTGAGATTTTATAAAATATTTTTATAATATTCTTTCTTTGCTCTTCAGCTATGTGATTGTTGTTGAGCATGACCTTAGTGTCCTTGATTATCTTTCGGATTTTATATGCTGCCTGTATGGAAAGCCTGGAGCGTATGGGGTAGTGACACTGCCATTTTCGGTTAGAGAAGGTATCAACATCTTCTTGGCTGGTTTTGTTCCTACAGAAAATCTGCGCTTTAGAGATGAATCACTGACATTTAAGGTTGGTAGTTTTATTTTTCCAAAACAATTTTGTTACTTTTGCATCTATTTATCTTTCTAAGAATTTGATTCTGACTTAAAACTCTTTTCTGTTGGGAAAGGTGGCAGAGACCCAGGAGAGTGCTGAAGAAATTGAAAGTTATGCACGTTATAGGTATCCAAGTATGTCTAGAACTCAGGGTGGCTTCAAGCTTCACATAAAAGAGGGAGAATTCACTGATTCTCAGATAATTGTAATGTTGGGAGAAAATGGAACAGGGAAGACAACATTTATTCGAATGTTGGTATGTTTGTTTGATTTAATTAGCTCTTTCATGTTCATTCTAAAGACACAGGAATCAAGTCAACCTGCATCATCATCATCATCTTAGCCTTATTCCAAGTACATGGGATCAGCAATATGAATTCTTTTCTGCTATTCACTTATATGAAGAACCAAATAAGCATCAACATTGAAATCTTCTTTATTGTTGTAAACCAAATATGTTTAGGCTTTTTTGTTTCATCTCAACTTTAATAAAATAATCTCTAATGGTGCTACATGACCAAACCACTTAAGATGAATTTCCTTGATCTTCTCATGTATGTGTGCTACTTCCAAACTTTCCTTCGTAAAAGAGTTGTTGATCTGATCTTTTTTAGTAACATCCAACATCTGCCTTAGCATTCACATCACTGCCACATACATCTGTTGAGATTGATAATTTTTGATAAACTGGCATTTTGCACCATAAAGGATTGAGTTCTGTAGAGTTTTCCCTTCAACCTAGCAAGGATTCTATTATCACAAAGCACACCATTAGCTTTTTGCTATTTCATCCATCTTGCTTTAAATATGTTAGTCAGGTTATTGTTGATCTCATCATCCATTTGAACAAGTGATCCTAAGTATTTAAATTATTTACATTAATTTCTAATCTTCATTACTTGCCTTCCACTAAAATTTTACTTCTAAGGTCACAGAAAATTATCATTAATTACATTACATTACAGTGTGCTCGAAAATTAGTAGGGTCTCAGTGTGGGAATTCACATTAATATAGGGTGCGGAAGCATGGTCATGAGATCTCTGTTCAGGTAAAGAAAAGCAAAAAGATAAAGTTCAGGGAAGGGATCCCTAGGAACTTTCTTGTACCTGAAACATGTGTCGATATAGACACTGGGGTACAAAGATATAGAAATGTGCATAAGACGAAGGGTAAGTAATTTGACAAATACAGAGAAGAAATAGAGGTTAAGGAGAAGAGGAGTGTATTCGTTTAGAAGAGAGTATGAGAGAGAGTAGTATACTCTAACAAACTAAAGGCTAAGCTGTTGTGGAGGTGATGGCAAGGGGGGATTGAAGCTTCAACTCTCAAGCTGACCACTGTGAGCTGATGGCATTGTTTTCCAGAGATGGGTTGAAATTTGGAAATTGACACTAGGAGAAAAAAACATCTGAAAAGCAACATAGAACACTAATGTCCGAAGCCAACGTAGTAAATATATGTGGCAGAGAGTCGTTGAACTTGGTTCTTGAGTTAGTTAAGTTGGAGATGAGTAGAAGATGCATGAGGTTTAGAAACTTGGAAGATCTGATGAAGCCGCAGGATCTTCTGTCAATGATGAGCTGAACTGATGAAAGAAGGGAAAATGATGTGTCTAAGTGTAGAAAATGGGTTGAGAAAGTGCTTTGAGGGAATGTGCTATGGCGTCAATTTTAAGTGCTTCACCTTCAAAGTGAAGACCAGGCACCCCTATCTATGGTTGAGGGTCGTGTTGATTTGGATTAGCGGGAATCTCGGCTTGGTTTGCAGTGCGAAGTCTAAAACTAACGCTGAAAGTGGCATCGGACATAAGTTTTGATATTAATATGATATGAAGGCCAAAATGAATGCTGAAAGTGACAGTGGGCATAAATTTTTTTAACAATTTAGCTGCTGAGAAAGCAAGTGATGCTAAAATCAACGCTAGTTGTTGATTTCACGTTGATTTGGAGCAGAAATTAAAACTGATGTTACAAGAGACGTTGGACGTCAGTTTTGGGAATAGCCCCAAAAATCATTTGAAGATAAATTTAATACAGAAATCAACAATGGATATTGATTTTGAAGTTGATTTGTTGGAGATGAACCTTAGAAGCTGAAGAAGAGCAAACTAACATTGACCGTCAATTCCATTGTTAATTCTGGAGCTGAAAAAGGAGAAGTCTTTCTAAGAGAGAAGAAAGTAGAGAAATGCTGCAAAAGTTCTAGGCTCCATTTAGTTGCTGAGAGGAGCGAAAAGATAGGCACAACATGGGTGTTACAATAACATTGTAAGAGTGTGCTGTTTGAGACAGTTTATAATTCCATATCTTCAATTCTTCATGATTAAGATATGAACTACGTCCATTATCAACAATGTGTTTGTAAAGATTGTCTTGTATCTTTCTTTCCAAGGCTTGTATGTGGCATTGGAATGCATCTAATGATTTATAACATTTGCATAGTGGAAAAAATTGGAAGGAAACATTTAGGTTTTTTTTTTAATCTGGAAAAAAGGTCGGGTAAAATCAATTAATGAACTGCACATATACAATCAGGTCCAGAACCAAAACCAGGGGACGCTACTCCCCTTGGGGAAGAAACCCCAAGCTTCCCAACCCAGGGACCAGACATAAGTCCCGCCAAGCTTTCGTACAGCTAGAGAAGATAAAAGGCCCTTGTCAAGAGCCCCACCAGCCCGAAACCGGTCCAACCTAAAACAAAGAAACCGCCCCAAGAGACACACGACAGCCAATAGCCCAAAACATTTAGTTCAGTTTTCCCAATATTCTGAAAACTGATGTGGAGAAGGATATGATCTAGGGACTGTTTTCCCGCATGCGCAGGTTATATGTGAATTGTAACCAATTACCAATGTAAAACACTGGCCCGCAATATTTGCAAATAATAGCATTAAAGGGAAAGAGAATAATTCGTTTACTAAGTTTAATATTCTGGACTGCTGCTGCCCTGTTCCCTCCATTCATTTTATCTGCTTCCTACTGCCCTCTTCAAAGTTAGGTGCTTTATCTAATTTGAGGGATTGCTAACTAGAAAAGGATGCTGAGGTGCATGAACATAGCCATAGCACTAAATTATTTTGGTCTCTAGCTGTCTGCACTGCCACTCAGTTGCAATTGCCCAGCATGGAACTAATTCAAAGTTCATGGTGTGAATCTTGCATTTTCTTTAAAAAGCGAGTAATTATTTTTTTTAATATGCTTTTTTGTAGGCTGGTTTAGTAAAGCCAGACACAGTGGAGAATTCAGATGTTGAAATACCTGAATTCAATGTTTCATACAAACCACAGAAGATCAGCCCCAGATTTCAATCAACTGTTAGGCATTTGCTGCATCAAAAGATCCGTGATTCATATACTCACCCTCAATTTATGACAGATGTCATGAAACCACTTCAAATTGAACAGTTGATGGATCAAGAAGTTATAAACCTTTCTGGTGGAGAGCTACAGAGGGTGGCATTGGCATTATGTCTTGGCAAGGTATATAAAGTGTTCAATATCATTTATAACTATTTAGATTTCAATAATTCTGCTTAACATTAAAATTTAAATTTTTACAGCCAGCAGATATCTATCTAATTGATGAGCCAAGTGCGTACTTGGACTCGGAACAGCGTATTGTTGCAGCAAAAGTTATCAAACGTTTCATTTTGCATGCCAAAAAGACAGCGTTTGTAGTTGAGCATGATTTTATCATGGCAACGTACTTGGCAGATAGAGTTATAGTATATGAAGGGCAACCCTCTATAGTTTGTACCGCTAATACTCCTCAGAGTCTTCAGTCTGGAATGAACCTATTTTTATCTGTAAGTTTACTAAAATGTAATTTAGTAGGTCCCCTATATATGGAGCAAAATTGCTTCTATTTTTATTTTTTGCATTTGTTTATTAACATCATAGTTTTTTTGAATGCTAGAGCAATACTTACTGGGTTATTAATGTGGGGCTTCTGTTGAATTTCAGCATTTGGATATTACCTTCAGGCGTGATCCTACAAACTACAGACCTAGGATCAATAAGTTAGATTCAACTAAGGACAGAGAACAGAAAAATGCAGGCTCGTATTACTACCTGGATGATTGATGATTCGATGACCAACTCTGCTGGCAACCTGCATGCTCTTATCTGTTTTTCCCTTGTGGCTGTTTTGTTAATTCTAGATAAAAGAGGCATGATCCTAACAACTTTTGTCTTGTGTTGAAAGGGAGTAATCATTTTGATTTTTTTTAAGTAGCTGAAATACAATATTGGAGATGTAATAGCGAAGAGGCTTTTTCCTTGACGGTCTGAACAATGCCCTCACAATGAGGCTTGGTAAACCAAGTTTTATAATAATATTTTATAAATTAAGAGACTCGTCTTGTATTTTTGGATGTCAGTTTACAACTAGAAATTCAAAATATTATTCAAGTGTTGAATTTAAAAGTATATAATTTTAACTACTCGAGTATTGAAATATTTTATTATTGTTATTTGTTTAAAGCTTTGGGCTACCAACATTTCAAATCATTGTGAAATGATGTGGCGTTCTTTGAAGTGAAATTTCCACATCTATATTGATAATTTGTTTAATTCTGGAACGTCATGTTGATCCAAACTGCTTAGGTTTGCATTAAAGATGTGCTCCAATGCACCAGGCCAATGGCTTATTTGTGCGAGGCAGGAACCTAAGACTGCCACAGTTATTGGAACATATACGGTTTGGTTTTTGAAAATTTAGCACTATTTTACTTTAGCTCACAACTGACTTACAGGATTTATTCTTCTTCTGAGTGAGAAGGATTATTATCTAAAGGCTTAATGTTCATTTTGTTAAGGTGGGGTCTTAAGAAAGTTGATGGATAAGCAAAAGGTTAACCTTTTTTCAAGTGGTTACTCAAGCTTGAACCTAGATTTTATGACTTGAGAAATATGCACTTTACTATCACTAAGTGTGATGAGTGGTGAGGTACCTCTATACTCAACCATACGAATACGAGTGTTTCATGCATGATCTGGTCGAACTTTTTGCAGACGGACTAGTTGTAGTATTTAGACAGTTACTCGTAGGTTGTAGTTCATTGTTTTCCATGTGAACTAGTATTAGCTTTGTCATGTATGGTTTAGTCCAGAGTGAGGTGTATGATATGTCCCTACACTAATGCTACTTTTGGAGGCAATGGGAAATAATCTTACTAAGTTAAGAGAGAGAGGGTGAGAGAGAGTCTAACTAGCCTAAGTGCGATGTGCATTTGTTCCTTAATCATTCGTACACATCTTGAATTTTATGCACGACTACTACTGGGATTGCCAGCGCAGATCTTAGGTACATTACTTAATCTCGATCCTTATTGTCGGGCATGTGTGTGTCCAAGTACGTCACATTTGAATAAGGATGTCGTAAAATTACAATCATAACATTACGGGCATGCACTGGGGAAAAAGGGTTGAGAGGACTAAGTGACTAACTTACATTAACTATTCATTAACTAGGTTCTAATAGTTCCTAACACTAGTATCCGTTACCACTTGCCACACACATTCTGAACCAGTGTAACGTTGCTAGGATTACCAAACGCTAATTGTTACTGGGTTACCAAGTGCTATACACATGCTCGAAGTGGTCGTACTGAGTGTACTTAACTAGGAGAGTCAAAGGTTGAGAGATTAATTAACTAAGAAAGCATTTAAACATTTAACCTTAATTAATTCCTATTTAGCTTAGTCCACATGCTGCAAGGTTTATTAGAAAGTTCGTCTTTATTGCCATACACAAATGTGTGCTCAGGTACAATTTGCTCGAATAAAGATCTATTTACTTTAGGACTCCTGCTGCAAGCACATGGAAATTATTCTTACTTTGGAATGGTAAAATTGCTATAGTTTGGCCAAGGGTCTAAATCTAGATGGTTGAACAAGGGAAAGCCGCCTCTTATTTATAGGCATGACGGTGGGCTGCGATATCGTGTACATGATATCGCAGGGGTGGACGTGATACGCGATATCGCAGGGGTGGACGAGATATCACGGCTCATCAAAATGGATGCAAAAATTTGATTTTAACAACCAGGACAATTGAATGGTAAAATACACTACTACACCTAGTACTAAGAGACGATATAGGTTATTGAACCATTTGTAATGGTACAATATGTTGCATTTAGCAACAAATGATGTAGCTGATTGAAACATTTAACAAATGACATTATTTTGTTACCAAAATTGTTCATTAAATTAAAAAAAGTTGTGTTATAAAGAAATAAATTGTGTTATCCCTAAAGAACAATCAAAATCAAGTGTAGTTTTTTTGCTTCATCTCAAGAATTTCATGACACAATTTGAAGTTTACCTTGCTAGGATATTGTTTGTTAAGTGTTGTGTTCTCTTAACATGAAATCATATACATGGTATCATTTCAAATTTATTATCAAAATTAAGCAAATAACAAAAAGGTTTTTTATAACATTGTTATGTCATGTTGGAAGTTTTAATTTGTTATTCAAATTAAAGTGACATAATTTAGAAATGAATTTTTATAATGTTGTGTGGTAGAATCATACTTTGGTGCCGGTCTAAAGAAGTACATAGATATTTTGAAATTCATTAAGATTGTTTTACTTTTAAATGCAACATTATTCCATTTTATGTGGTGTTAAGTGATTTATTTATTTGATTTTTTTATAAATTAAAAATTATCAATTTTTAAATAATCATACAAGTTTAATTATTGAGTTTACTTAACAAATTGTGTTCATTGTCAAATGAAAATTATTGTGCATTTCACTAAAAAGAAAATTATAATAATTATTTTTAATGATTAATTATATTACAAGTTGTGAAAAAAAGAAACTTAGAGTTCAAGCAAGAACCACTATTGAATATGACCATGCCGCTTTGATGGAATGTAGTATTTAAGCTTTATAAATAGTGTGACCCCATCCCTCAAAACACCCCTACTATAGCTAGTATTATGGATGTCATGAATGACTTGTTGAGCTTTCAAATAGGGCAAATACCATTGTTAAGGAGTCATTAGCGGATATTTTATTTTATAAAATGGAATGAGTGATTGTGTTGAGTACTTGAATCATTCACAGGCATTCTTTGCCCCTCCATGTTTTTAAATATTCAAATTTTTTATCTACTTTAGATAACGTTGTTGCTTATGGTGCTTGTGTATTCATGGTTTTAACATATATAAAAATGTGAATCTCTTGTTCAAAAAGTGCCAAAAGGAGAAGGCATAAAAACTATAGTTAATACATATTTTGTAGCATGGCCAAGTAGTGGTTGCTTAATTATGTGTGACACTTAGATGAATAGGAGGGTTAGAACCATCCTAAATATTTCAATGGGCTCAAAGTATAAAACTATGTTTTTTTAAGGTTGATTACCTTGGTCATGTTAGAAGTGGTTGATTCTTTTTTGAGATCCTTAATGATGAGTTGTCATTGGTTAGCTGCGTTGATGAGGCCTCGTTGACGAGGCCTCATCGACGCATTTTGACCTACATCGACAATGCATCGTTTACGCAGTATTTGTCTGTTGCCTATAAATATGCGCCTACTCGCCGCATTTATGGGGAGTCTAAATTTCAATTGTAGCAAAGCTCTTGCATTTTTTCCATTGCAAGTTGGAATTTTTTTCCTAAGTGCCTACAATAGGAGTCATTGAATGTATTGATATTTATTCGAGCATTGTTGTACTCGAGCACGACAATGTGTGTAATAATAAAGACAAGCTTTTTGATAAACCTTGTAGAAGTTTGGATAGATGAGCTCTTTTATTT
The DNA here is from genome assembly GCA_015680685.1 of Gnetum montanum. Classification (NCBI taxonomy): domain Eukaryota; kingdom Viridiplantae; phylum Streptophyta; class Gnetopsida; order Gnetales; family Gnetaceae; genus Gnetum; species Gnetum montanum. The sequence continues at coordinate 345,384 of MNCI01004632.1, forward strand.
ATGCATTAAATGTTTTAAATTATTTGTTAATTATTCTCCATTATTTCGCAATTATTTTCTAGCAATTGAATTAATGAGGTTATTACGCTAGATAGCTTAAATACATAAGTACGACTACTTCAAGCATAACACATATTCACTTGGTAATCCTAGCAATGTTATTGCTTGGTACCCCTAGTAGCGTAACGTTTGGTCGCCCAGTAGTGGATACGTGGGTTTAGGATGTGTATGGAAAGTGGGAATGGATACTTATGTTAGGATTAGCTTAATAATAGTTAGTTAATTAATTCAGATTAGTTAATCAAAAATTTTTTACCTACATTTCAAGCACCCAAAACATAAAACATAAAATGCCACTGAACCATACCAATGTGCATCACAAGTGTAATTGAGAGGACAATGATGAACCTTAAGGCTAGATTCACTTCCTAAAGGGCTAGTGCACTAGAAACGATAAAGTCCGCAGAATTCGACTGAGTCATGCGTGAATGCTTTGTGATTCGTATGGTTAGGTATAGGGATACCTCGCCGCTCATCATTGGCGTCATTGCTAGGGACTTTGTTTTTGGAATGTGTGCTATTTAGGTCTAAGTGAATATCATTAATATTGTTATACGAACCTAAAAGTCCATATCATTCCCACTATACATAAACTATAAAAGCACATTGAGAATTTTATTTTGTTTTACAAAATGTCTTCTTCTCGTAAGCATGATGATACTAAACCACCGGTCCCACAGGAATGCAACGTGGTATACATTTATCCAAATGAGTTTGTACCGAATTTCACCTTCATCCTACATCAGGATGAACAAATGTGATGGCATGATATGGAGGGAAATGTTGTTTTGCCCCCCGATAGGTCTGTGCCAGGAATGCTAATTAAAGTCCTTAAGAAGTTGGGCATAATCGATCTTCACGAAGAGTACGTTGTGGATGGATATGACACTCAGAACTATCATCCCACTGAAACACAACGTAAGTAGGATAAACACCAGGAGAGACTCCATGAAGCCATAAAGGGAAAACATTACACTAACCCCTTGTTCCTACTAGATCAAGAAGACAATGAGGACCCTCCCTTGGAAGGTTCTCAACATGAAGATTCTCCACCCTTGCTAACGATGGTGAGGGTGTGAACTTGACCCTACGATAAACTATTCATAAATTGGATTCAAGGAAGAGTGATAGCCAAGGTAGGGACTCGGGTGAACATCGTAATAACAAGGGATCTAATGATGGAGATCATAAAAAACGTAAGAGTGATGGCAAATACTGCGGTGGTGGTGGTAGTCCACCTTCCTCTTCATCCTCTTCATCTGATTCCAAACATTCCTCTTCATCTGACGGTTCTCATAGAAGCCACTGTTGAAACAACTGTGATGAAGGTGATCGATGAAATCATAATGACTGTGAAGGCCGCCAAAATCGAAGGGGTGGCCAAACCATCATTAGCATCATCAATGTAGCGATGATGATGAACCTTTACTAGCAACTCGAAGTATGCTTAACATTGCTGAGGCAGTAAGAATCTCAACTAGGCATATGAAGGATAGTCGGATCAAGCACCTGGATATGAACAATATTCCAAGATTTGAGGGGGGATACAACTCTGATCCCCAAAGACATCTGCAAGCTTTTCAAGATGTCCGTGCCTTACAAAACATCTAGAACGAGTGGCAAAAACTCAAGCTTTTTCCGAGGACACTCATTAAGGAAGCTGAAAGTTGGTACTGGTCCTTGAAATTAGAATTTATCCGAAGATGCAGTACTATGTTAGAATTGTTCAATGATAAATATCAAATGTACTATAGAGTGTCTAATCTGAGAAGGCAAATCCAAGGCTGGAAACAAGAAACACATGAACCCTTGGATGCCATCATGGGCCAATATTATTCACTCCTACATAGATGTCCTAGCCATGGTTACTCTCAAAGGGAACAACTTTGCCACATCATAGATGGGCTCAGGGTAGAAACAAGAAGAACCCTCAGGGTGTATGCCCAAGGGAGGTTGTTTGAAATGAGAGCTCATTAGATACAAAGGCTAATTGAGTAGGTAGCAAAAGAAGAAGGTGAGCTATGAAAAAGGGAGAGTGTTGAAGAGTATAATAGGGATCCATCCATCAGAAAACAAGAGGTTCAATTTTGTGACAAGGAGGATTCACCACTTGATGAAGTGGTGAACAGAAAATTGCTGATCAAAAAATTTGTTTCTAACATTTTAGCCAAGGTTGACAAGTTATGGGACTCTTTGGATGAAAATTTTCAAGCTACTTTGAAAATTTTTGAAGAATCCAAAGAGCAAAATAGTGATCTTAATCGTAGATGGCGAAAAGAAGTTGAACATGCCTACCAAAGAGGTAAGGGCAAAGATACTACAGTAGAAGAAGTTCTAGAGTTTGACTCTGATGATGAAACCGAATGTGACATTTGTCACTATGAACATCCAAAGGGATATTGCCTTATGATGTCACACTTACAAGAGTCTAGAGTGTATGCATTGAACCCCCACCTAGCATGTAGGCAAGCTTCAAGATGACTGCCTTATCCTCAAGGCAGTCCAAGATAGTTCCACCAACAACAACAAGCTTACTACCCAAGTGGAACTCCTCCACAATCTTATGAATAGTACCAATACTGGTACCAACCACAATCGTGGGGAATGCCATTGCCAAAGTAGCAGTACCCTTATAGGTAACTAGATCCATAGGGATACTATGTTCAACAACCCATTTCCCCTAGAAGTTTAGCAAGTCATGCATCATTTCAGCATCACTATTACCCTTCAGAGTACCAACGAACACATTCACCATCTACTTGAGGGGAAAACCCATATTAGTATCCTTATCATCCTCCACATCCCTCTACACCTACACCTCCACCCTCAACTTAGCTACCTCTTACTCCATCCATGTAGGGTGAAATTCTTTCATAGCCACAACAATGAAATGCTACAAGGGCTGTACACTCACAACCAATTTTTCAACCAAGTGGTCCAGATAATCGATCAAGGAAATGACCTTTGTTTCGACCTAGGAATCCTCTCCAGCCCTCACAATCTACTCTAGCTGATCGCCTTGCCTTTTTAGTACCCTCATCCTTTGCATCAAATACCTTCAAGCATCCTTCAAATTAAGTGCTGTCTAGGATGTGCATTATGATGCTAACTTATGCTATTTTTGACTAGATCAAGGTTGGCAACCTTCTTACAAAAATATTTGATCCAAGAAGTCCACTCATCTTTCTATAGATTGTTGGACAAGAGCCATGCAAGGCTCTTCTTGACTTTGGTTCCAGAGTTAACCTCATCTCCCATGATATGTATAAAGCCTAGAACCTACCACCTCTTACGAAGAGCAACATCCATTTAGAATTAGTAGATCAGTTGATTATGGTCCCTTTGGGATTAGTAGAGGACATTGTGACCACAGTTTGTGGGTGGTCCTATCCTGTTGATTTTTTAGTAATTAAGGTGGACAACTGGAAAAGTAGCTTTCCCCATCATCATGGGAATGGTTTGGTTAAGCGCAGTCAATGCACAAATGGGTAGAAGAAATCTATCTCTCGAAATATCTAAAGAGAATGAATTAGGAAAAATTGAGAAGAAGCGTATTCCATGCATCACATATAGTGAAAATAGGTGCAATTGCATGCAAAAGATTTGATCCATCAAAAGAACATACATTAAGGCATGCAATCAATGTGGGCAAGAAGTTAATATTCAACAGTGTCTATACGCATCAGTCACAAAGTAGGAGGGCACCCAGTGGCTGATAGTTGATTTAGATAGCAACACAATATGCATGGAACCAACTGAGAGTTTAACTTATGCATATGTAGAAGGCATGGACAAAATCGAATAAGTGCATTCCCAACTCTCTAATGAAGATGATGATAACTGTTGGGGAGAGTTGCAGATCCCTAATTAGTTCAAGCAGGAATCCAAATTGTGCTAGAAGACCAAGCCAAAACAACATTCACAAGTCCCTGAGAGACTTTTGCATATTGTAGGATGCCATTTGGCCTATGCAATGCCCCTGCAACATTTCAACGCTTGGTCCTTAGTATCTTTCAACAACAAATTGGTAGAGTTGTTGAAGTTTTCATGGATGACTTCTCCACCTATGGAGCTACCTTTGAGTAAGCCTTGGACCGACTTGAGCAAGTACTAAAAAGATGTGTTGAGACAAATCTACAGCTCAATTGGTAAAAAAGCCATCTCATGATCTAAGAAGGCATTGTGTTAGGACACCGAATTTTGTAGAAAGGGATTGAGGTAGACCTAGAAAAGATAAGGGTCATCCAAGGAATAGCATGCCAACTAGAGATTGTTAAAGATGTTCGATCATCCCTTGGACACACTAGTTACTACTGACACTTTATTGAGAATTTCTCTAGGATTGCTAAATCGTTAGTAGAACTTACCAAGAAAGATGCACCTTTAATATAGACCAAGGAATGTGAAAATGCATTCCAACAATTAAAAGAGAAACTCGTAGAAACACCAATCCTACGAGTACCTGATTGGTCCAAACCATTCCATATCATGATAGACACATTTAACTATGCTTTGGGAGCCGTGCTCATGCAGATGGATGATAAGAAACGTCCATATTATATCCACTACATGAGTCGAAGAATTATGGGGACACAGTTAAATTACATGACAATGGAAAAAGAATTAATGGCAGTGGTGTATGTGCTAGAAAAGTTTAGACATTATGTGCTAGGTTATAAAGTATTTTACATATGGACCACGGTGCAATTTGCTTCATTATGAATAAGCCAACGATGAGCCCTTGTGTTATATGGTGGCTTGAGATCTTGCAGGAATTTGATATTACTATGGTATATCAAAAAGGGATTGAGAATGTGGTTGCTGACCATATTTCTCTCTTAAGATGGGATAACAAAGAGGAGGAGAGCCTTCTCTTTGATTAATTTCCAGACGAACTCCTCTTTACTGGAGCAATAAATGAATAAATGTCTAAAAAAGTAGTATGGTATAGTGGCATCCTCACATATCTTCTCACTCAAGAGATGCCACAAGACTTGGAGTTTAGGAAAAAACAACAATTTCTTCATCAGGTCAAATACTTCATGGAAATTAATGGACAAGGTGTGCATCGATGGCATGATTCGTTGGTGTGTCCTTGACGAAGATCAATTACATGCTTTCCAGGATGCTCATGAAGGACCTTGTGGAAGCCACTATGCAAGGAGATGCATGACTATAAAAATCCTAATGGTAGGGTACTATTGGCCCACAATCTTTAGGAATGTCCACTAGTTTGCCAAGTCTTGTGAACGTTGTAAATGTGATAGGGTGATGACTGCTCAATTGGAAGGTCCTCAACAATGGATTCAACCACTAGAACCTTTCAACATCTGGGGCATTGACTTCATGGGTTCCATCACACACATGTTTAACGAGAAAGTGTTTATTATAGTAGCAGTTGACTATTGCACAAAATGGGCTGAAACAGCAATTGTTATAGATTACACATCATCCACTGCCGCTAGATTTATCCAACAACATATTGTCAATAGGTTTGGAATGCTGCGTTTACTAATTTCTGATAATGGGACTCATTTCACAGGTGCCACATTTAGAAAATTAATACAATGCTTGGAGGTAGAACATAAATTAACAACACCTTACCACCTCTAAAATAATGGTCAAGTAGAGGTAATGAACTGGGAGATTACTAAAATATTAACATGAACCATTAGCAAATATAGAAAGGATTGGACCACAAAACTTAATGATGCTCTCTGGGCTTATCGGTCAACTTGGAAACTTCCTATTGGATATTCTCCTTATGAGTTAGTGTACAAAAAACTTCCAACACTCCCAATTCAATCTGAGCTTTGTACACTCTCAATGGCTTGTGATCTAAACCTTGACCTAAGTTTAGCACAAAAGGAGAGATTGATCAATTTGAACGTGCTAGACGAAAATCACTTAGTGGCCTCATCTTTGAATGAGGTGAACAAAGAATTTAGTAAGCAACACCATGACCTTAGAATTAGAAAAGTAAGGTTTCAACTAGGAGATAAGGTCCTTTATTGGAACCCTACACATGTACCTCAAAAGACAAAATCTCAAACATTGTGGGAGGGACCTTATATAATTAATCAAACTTTTCTCTCTAGGGCTATGATAATATACAAACCTGATAGCCCAAATAAAAAGTAGTTAGTCAATATCCAACAAGTCAAGCTTTTCTTGGAACCAAGATTAGCTAGTGTAAATACCGCCTCACCTGATGGACACCCACATTCTATTTTTTGGATCTCCTCCTTCCAACTCAATTGTGGGGGAGATGGCCATCTATGCTAACCATTACCATGGCCTCTCAGTTTTTCTACCCTTTTTTTTT
>MNCI01004632.1:351850-398046 GCA_015680685.1 Gnetum montanum
CTAATGATGGTTTGTGCTTAATGTGTGATTGTTGGTGTCTGGTTTCTATTTTTGAATTCTGATGTTTGATGGCTCTGACATGGTTTATTTTTCATGGGATAGGCGGTGAGTCCACGTCATCCACCCATCCAAAGAACTCTATGGTTTTCCTTATTCTAGGAATTTGAGGTTGCTTTTTCCTTAAAGAAACTTTTAATCAATCGATGACCTTGGTAGTTCTAGAATTGGGAAGGATCCAAAGGTTTGTAAAGGGTGTGACTTCAACGAGACTCAATAGTCTTTGTACTCTTCTTCTTGCTTAAGTGCTTGAGTGTTTTTCGTGGACTTCTTACTATTTTGTACCACCTAATGATAGGAAGCCAAATAATGTCATTGCATGGTGTGGTTTCCATCATTCAAAAAAAAAAAATGTTGAAAATTCAAAGCACACCTCTTGGACAAATAAAAGGGCTATAAGCATTGGTTATGGGACTTGAAAGACATACACCTATGCCTAAAGGTCCCCTCTAACTAAGGCCCTCTCTCTTTCACTTCCTACCTCTCTCTCCTCTTGTGCAACAATAGTTGTCTTGTGGGGGCACTCTTATGTCTTAAGTGGGTGGATTAGTCTTAGAGTGGCGATGTGAAGTCACTGAAAGCAAATGGTTTTGGTCTAGACTAAGGATGGAACTTCTTGGGTCATTTTAACCACAAATCCATAAGGAAATTCTCATGACCTCAATTTGGAACTTCATTCCACCTTCTCTATCATCCATCCATGCTGCCATAACTCACCTCATTGCCAAGTTCTATGTTATGCTCTATGTCTTAGTCTAACGTATTAGGTTTCTTGAGTGGATTCTTTTGGGTTGGCCCTTAACTTGTCATGATTATTAAATTGACTATGGGGCCCATGGACTCCTTAGTTGAGGTTATGGAAGGGCAAAAAGGGCATGAGCCTGCTATGGGGAGGACCCACTTGCATAGCTTTTGGCTTGATTAGTTAAGGTTCCTTACCTTTGACATCATTACAATCTTATATTTTGTATTTTCCATTGTGTAAACCACTCAGTACTCCTTAATCTTTCATTGCATTCATCCATTAAATCAAATTTTCTCCATTTTTTCTAGTTTATGAACTTCAATGCTCTCTTCTCATGATTTCATGTTATTCTTGGTCTTCTAAGCTTTCATTTGACCCCAATTTCATCAAAAAATTCCTTATATTTTAAAACTTTGACCAAAGTCAACAAAAGTCAATGGTGGTCAATAGCTATGTTGTCGAGGCCTCATTGACGTAGCCGACCTTGTTGACGACGACGCCTCGTTGACGCAATACAAAAATACTATATATACCACCAGACACTTTGGAACTTTTTGTCATTTGCCCATAACACATGGGGAACTTTTGCAATTTTTCTGAGCCCAAAATCTTCCAAAGCCCTTAACTTTTAAACCGTTGTCCAAATCATTCCATTTTTTGATCCTGCACTTATCGGAGGTAAGATCTTTATCGTGGGGGCTAGAAACCTTAAGGTTTTCGATGCAATTTTTGAACATTTTTTCTAACTCCCCTAAGGGTTAGTAACTTTAATTATACATAAGCATAAACCTTTTCCAAGATTAACCCTTCCAACAACCTCTGGGATGATTTATCAATGATAAGGCGTAAATAGAAATCACAATAAGTTAATTAAATCAACCATAATCACAATTTAGCCAAGTGTAACTACCCTCAAGTGTTAAGGTATCCCAACTATTTTAAGGTTACACAATGATTACTAATCCATGGTTCTATTGTGATTACAAATGGCACTCAAACAAAAGCACCCATAGGAAGAAGAACCCTCACAACCATGAGAGAAATGACCTAAAGTTGGAAGGGGCCAGCATGAACAAGGCCAAGAACAACAAGAGGTGACCCGTGCAATGGAACCTCTTCAAGATGAACCCAAAGTGGAATTTGTTCGACAGATTCCAGAAGAAGAAGTGCCTACTAAACAATCTTAATGAGGGGAAGTGCATGGCCCTATGCCTAGGCTTAAGGTTGCTTTGACTTAAGCTTGCCTAGACATCATCAAGTCCCGAGAGCTCCAAAGATCAGTTCTTTAAGAAATAAACTTCAGGCCATTTTTGGAGAAAGATCTAGAAGATGTCAGAACACAATTGCAAACCTCTCCCATGTGGCTAATCATCATGACTAGTGGGGAGTCATACATGGGAGAGACCTACCTCTTCTGGGACAGCCAAAGGCCAGGGTCCATTGTGAAGATTAAGGATGTTCAAGTGTCCTGTTCGATAGAGGCCATTGCACAGGCACTGGGGTTGCTTGGCATTGAAACATAATTGGCAGAAATATCAACAAAAGGTGACCATGAGGCAAAAAGGAAGTGGACCCAATGATGTTATGGGATGGACCGTAAGGAGTATGACATACTCACACTGGTGGAGCGAATTTATTTCAAGATTATGGCCTATGACCTCAATCCAACAGTGAGGCCAAGTAAGGTGATTGTTTTCTCCGCTTATGCATGCGTCGCTATAAGTGGGAAATTTTCCGTTAACCTTCCACAACTAATTTATTTGGAGATTAAGAAGCATTTCAATGAGAGTGAACGTAGAAGGAGGACCTTGCCCTTTCCATGCTTGATAAGAAAACTTTGTAAGAGGGTAGGTGTTGTTTGCTATTCTAATGACACTCTTAGGCATACTCCCTTGGCCTCATGGGCAGAAATTATGAAGGAAAAAATGCCAGCAGCCATCCAAGAAGAGGAGCTGCCACCACCACCACCCACTTAGGAGAAAACACTAGAGGCCTGCGTAGTCCTTGAGCATTTCGACAAGTCCAAGAGTAGCTCTTGAGCGAATAAGAGCAGTAGGCAGGAACGAGTGGGGCAGATCCATCTATGTACCGGCCAACAATGAGTCACCTTAATGAGGTGGCTCGAACAATTAGCCAAATGGAGAGGGGTGGTTTCATTTTCTTTGCCCAAAGAATGCAACTACCTTCAAGGTTAGATCTCAACACTCGGGAGGTGATGGTATCAATAGCGACATATTATTTATTCCCAGAAATATCTGGGAATGTCAGCACTTTCTCGGTGAGGAGGAAGTTGAAGAGGTAATTATCTTAGTGATGTAGCATTAAGGGTAGGAAATAGTGACAGAAGTGGTAGCTGACCATGTAGTTGAAGCACTAAATGCATTGGCAACATCTGTACCATACGTATCTACACTTCAAGATGTGTAGACATCCACAGGCATAGTCAGTAGAAAAATGAACGTAGCTTAGCACGAACAACTGTCGGAATGACTGGTGGGAACCAGGCAACCGACTCCATATATCTTTGATCTTCCAGAGAACATCACTACAATCTAGTTGGAGCTACTAACTGCAAGGGGCAAATGCATCAATTTGGAAGGGCAATTAGAAACGACCCAAAAGAGAAATTAGTGCTTGGCCGTAGAGGTTGCTAAACTTCATGCCCGACTTACAGAGCAAACAATCCTCAGCTTGGAAATGACAAGAGATGAAGCTATCAAACAACTTCAAGAACAACTTCAAAAGGTTGAGGAGGAAACAACAATGGCCATCTTCAAATAGTCCATGGAAGAAGCTAAAACATAGTCAATTAAAAAGGAATTAAATCAGATGCACTAAGAAAATGAGACACTGATCGCACAAAATCATCACATGCGAAATGTTGATGCTCAAAGAGATCAAATGCAGGAATTCATTGATCAAAAATAGGAGCAACTTGCTAGAGTCAACACTGAATTGAGAAAACTGGTTGTAGAGAATCAAAATCTATCAATGGAGGGGGTGCGCGCCTTGCGACAAAAGTTTACCATTGAAATTGCCACTTGGAAGAGAAGCCCTCTAGCAACTCCAGCAAGAAAGAGAGATGTGGCATCCCATCCTTGATGGGATTAATGCCTACAACAAAGCAGAGATGCACTTGAAGGAGTTGCAGATCGAAGAAATGATAGAATATATGGAGTTGGCCAATCTTCGTTATGCAAACCTGGAAATGCTGACAATTGGATGACTACAATTAGAGTTGGAGAAGTAGGTGGCTAGCTCATATTTGCTATATGACGCCAAGTTCAAACACCACAAAGATACCAAAAAAAAGCTTGAGATTGCTAATGCTGAACTCAAAATCCTTAAAGGGAAATTTACAAACCAATGATCCATCATCAAGGACCTAGCCAGACAGATGAAGGACTACTAGGAGCTGAAGAACATAGTGTGAGTGTTCAACATTGAACACAAATAGTTTGCTGCTTGGTTTGTCATCATCAAGGAGTTGTTTCTAGTGATCTTGTATCCTTGGATGTGCCCGTTCCAACCCACATTGGGAAAGCTGTGTGGATGGTGCATGATCCTAGAAGTAAGAAGGAGAAAATGAAAGTACTACTAGATGCTTTTCGGCACCCATGTGAAGTTGCAGTGGTAATAGGACAACCTCAACCTCAACCATCGCCAATGCATGAAGCTGTTGAAGGTTCCTTAGAGTCTTAGGAACTACCATCGCCTGGGACCATTTGATCTTCTCCAACAAGCTTCACATCATCAAGGAATGTGTTGTCCAAATTTTTTTGAAGAGTTGTGTCATGGTGTTCAATTTTGTATCTTGAACACCACCATTTTTGTAATATGTTGATTTGTACACTTGGGCACTCCATTTTTTGTCAAGTCAGTCAAGTTTGTTTTGTTGAAAGAAAAGTCAATTAATAATCCCATACCTTCCTAATTTTGTAAAAGAACTCGAGGATGAGTTTTCATTCAGTTGTGGGGGTATGATGAGTCATTGTTGATTTCCTACATTGACGAGGCCTCGTTGACGTAGTCGACGGCCCCATCAATGCATTTTGACCTGCGTCAACAATGCCTCATCGACATGGTGTCTGTCTGTCGCTTATAAATATGCACCTACTCGCTGCATTTATGGGGAGTCGAGATTTCAATTGTAGCAAAGCTCTTGCATTTTTTTCTATTTGAAAGTTAGATTTTTTTCCCTGAATGCCCACAATAGGAGTCATTGAGTGTATGGATCTTTATTTGAGCATTGTTGTACCTAAGCACCGCAATGTGTGCGGCAATAAATATGAGCTTTCTCATAAACCTTGTAGCACTTNCTAGCTTAATAGCCTCATTAATTCAATTGCTAGAAAATAATTATGAAATAATTGAGAATAATTAACAAATAATTGAAAACATTGAATNTTTTCTAGCAATTGAATTAATGAGGCTATTAAGCTAGATAGCTTAAATACATAAGTATGACTTCTTCAAGCGTAACATGTATTCACTTGGTAATCCGAGCAACGTTATTACTTGGCACACCTAGTAACGTAATGTTTGGTCATCTAGCAGTGGATACATGGGTTCAGGATGTGTACGGAAAGTGGAAATGGATACTTATGTTGGGATTAGCTTAATAATAGTTGGTTAATTAATTCAGATTAGTTAATCAAATTCCTTTTACCTACATTTCAAGCACCCAAAACATAAAACATAAAATGATAAAAATCAGATGCCTCAATTACACTTAACCATACCAACATGCATCACAAGTGTAATTGGGAGGATAACGATGGACCTTAAGGCTAGATTCACTTCCTAAAGGGCTAGTGCACTAGAAATGATAAAGTTCGCAGAATTTGACCGAGTCGCGCGTGAACACATCGTGATTTGTATGGTTTGGTGTAGGGGTACCTCGCCGCTCATCACTTACGAAAGCAATTACTAACATTGGCCTTGTGTAGTTTAAGTTTGTAAATTTCATCACTTAAAAATTTATTTATCTTGGTTTAATTACTCATTCCTTTTGTTTTTTTATTTAGAATGAACTTATACATTAATGTAGGTTATCACTAATAATTTTTGCCTTTCAACATGATGTTTCTTTATTGATGACAAAGTTTATTAATCTTTACTCTTATTGGACACTATGTGCTACCCGCTGTTTAGACTTAGTATTGTAAAATATATCCAAGCTATATTGGGTGAAACATGTAACTAACACATTTTCTATTGTCTTTTATTGAATTATATAATAACATTTATAGTTAAGAGCATTATATATATATTAGAATCAAACATTTTTAATGACTAAACTTATGATTTATTAGTCTTAATTCTATTTTAAAGACTTAGATTCTATTAAATTTTCATACTATTTAGATCCTACTTTTCCTAGACACTTTCCAATTCTATAGAGCATTCTAAGAGAAGCTTTAGCTTAAGAGAAAATTATACAACAAGATAGTAAAAACTCATCATCCTCAACATATATCTTAATAGTTCAAAGTAATAGAAGACACCATAATCATGATCCAGGAATGAGTATGACTTAGACTTTAGTTGGTTGGCTCACATGCTTTATGGCTTGAAATATTGGGTTCTAAGAAGTGGAGTACTAACACCCCAAGCTAACTTAAAAGCATATTCCAAGCATAAGATAATGCAATCAAGTATATTCTCAAAAAACCATTACCGAGGACCATAAAATAATGCAACCAATATTCTCTTAAAAAACCATTAAATGATGCATACCTCAAAATTGTTAAAGTTAACAAGTGGTTTTTATTTCAGCAAAATTAATGCCGCTCCATATTTCTGAGAGGCTAAAAAGCGAATTTGTGGAAAACCGAACCCAACTCATTATAAGCACATATTCTTCGGAATTCAGCGAAAACGCAACCCAACCGAGCCCATTATATGCGAATATTCTTCGGAACCAGGATTTGCTTTTATATCTTCTTAAATAACAGGGTTGGAAAGCTGCAACAAACGGAGCTCGTCGCTATAGACTAATCCGATCATTTTATTCCCCTTAATTCTCAAATCCTACCTTAACGATGCCGTTGGATAAGGTAACCGTGACAATGATCATTATGATTTCATTTTAATTTTTAATGCGGTTCCAGATCTTGCTAGGGGCGGCGTCGTTTCACACCCCGTGATGATAAGTGGAAAACAGTAGCCAGCCTCTTACAATAGATTTTCTTGGGGTGTTTGGACGTAATAAACTTTGATTTCAGTTTTAGTTTCCGTTTCACAGATGAAAGCTACCATTAAAGCGAAGAAGGGCACGAAATGCGAGCAAAATAATCAAAGTCTACGGCGGCGACGGCGTCAATGGACCGCGGCGCAGCTGCGGTTCCGTTACGATTTAGCAGAGTTGCAGGCGAACCTGCCGTACGGCATCCATATTGGGATTCCCCAACCTTTACATGATGATATCAATGATGACGATGAAGAAGAAAAAGAAGAAGAAAGGAGCTGCTGCTACAATGGAGTTGGAATTAGCGGTAAACCCAAAGGGCGGAGTGGGCTTGTTCAGTGTCAAAGTGACCCTCGGTCTCCGCCGGTTGTGAAATGCCTGAACATCCCAACATTGACATCCTTGGGAACGTGTGCATGGGGGACGTAGTGAGACAAGGAGGGTGGCAGCCATGGTGCATGGGATTGAGCAACGTTGTTTATGGCCTTCTGCAACTGTTGCTCTGCCCCTCCCCGGAGGATCCTCTGAACAAGCATGCCGCCGCGCTCCTCATGGCCGAGGACCATCACCATCACCTTCACCGTGACCGACTACCCTAATGGCACTGAGAACCACTTCACCTCATGTTTGTGACTCTTTCCAATGGCTTATTGTGCTGTATCATATTTAAGATTACCAAAGAGAATGGCTTAGTTAATAGTGATAGGTGGCTTAGATGATTAGCTCATCATGCTAGCCACTTAACCTAAGATTCACTTTTAGTTTTGGAGAGTGCATATGCATGTGGGAAAAATTCTAGGTAATAAGGGTTATGGTCTAACGGTAAAGTTTCTTCTAGAGCTTAGGTAGTTAATCAATGTCCCATTTTCTATCTTGAGTTGATGTGGACTCAAACAAAGTTTGTAAATTTTAGCCTTTAACATGCTCCAAGTAAAATTACTTATTGCCTTCCACATTTGACCATAACTTTCCTAACACTTGTTTCTCAATTAACTTGCATATGTGTTTAGGATTGCTTAGGATTACTTTATACTATCTCAAATGAAATATTCCATGTCTTTATGGGGTATTGGAACCCAAAATAATTGAAACATAGGTACACCCCAAGATTTATAGAAGTTTATAACTTGATGCTACCCAATAGAATTGAACTTGTAATGTGGGGTTATTAGGCCAAGACTTGTACCACTAAACTAACTCCTCATTGTATTGCATGTCTTTTTAGTGATTGTATTGCATACAAAAACCATCCCTATTATTTTGTGATTTTTATAACTATTTTGAAAAATTAGTTTGGTCAATTTTTGCCAAATCTTAAATATAACTAATGAATTGGAGAGCTTTTAGCTTCCAAAGAAAGCAATATCCAGAATAAAGTTTTAATCCCTTCACCTTCAATTCATCATCAAATATATATCTATATATCCAATAATAACACCCCATATGGTATTAATCCCTTCCCCTTGAATTCATCATCGACTATATATAGATCCAATAATAACACCCCACATGGGTGGAGGACCACCGTAAGCAATCAAAGACACAGGCGGGAATGCTGACATGTTACGTCCTCAACAAGCAGCATCATTCATACATACTCAAACGGAACCCAACTCAGCTGAACACAAACACAAACACAAAAACACGACACAAGACGAGGAGAGGAGAGGAGAGGAGAGGAGAGGCATGGCATGGCATGGCATGGAAGTCGTGGTTAAGGCGGAATAAGGTTACGCCGTCGCATAACTTCAAGCCAATGACAAAAGGAAGCGCACGTGTCAACAACGGATACGTCAAACCCGAACCGCCGGCACTTGGCCGGCGACGCCAGCATGCTGAACGGCAGACGGAAAAGCGTGTCCAGGAGCTCCCAGTCCGCCAGCTCATCCATCCGTGTGGGCCACAGCGAGTGACGTGTCACGATGCGCTGCCACGTGGGCTCCCTGCCGGCCATGAGCTCCGCCGCCGTGGCCGCCTCCTCCAGGGCCGCCTCCTCCTGCTGGGCCATGCCGAAGGCGGACGCCAGCGTGGGCCACAGCTGCGCCCACGTGAACGAGTCGCCGTTCACGGCGTGGAACGCCTCGTTGGCGGCCGCCGCGCACGTGGCGCCCCACGTCAGCTGGCGGGCCACCAGCGCTGCGTCCGAGGCGTCCACGTAGGCCTCCCGGAAGCAGCGCCGCGTCCCCGGGAACAGCAGCGGCAGCCCCTCCTCGCGCCGCACGGCCGCGTACACCGCCAGCGTGGCCACCACGTTGTAGGCCGAGCGCGCCGAGGCGCCCACGATAACTCCCGGCCTGTGCACCGTCCACGTCATCATCCCGCTCTTGCTCTTGCTCCTCAGCACGTCCTCCAGGGCGTAGTAGAAGTTGGACGCCCCCGGGACACGTGGCGTGTTCTCCGACAGAGGGAGGCTCCGTGTGGGCCAGGGCTCGTGCCCCGTCGCGTAATAGTGACGCGTGCCCGTCTGGAGCGCCACGTGGCGCAGGCGTCCGGCGGGGAGGAGCGCGTCGAGCGCCATCCGCAGCATCCGCGCGTTGCTGTGGCAGCGCTCCGGAGAGTCGTCGGCGCCGCGTGGGGTCCACGTCACCCAGAACAGATGCGTGACGTCACGCATGCCCGACAGGGTGGCCGTCACGGCCGTCTCGTCTTCTAAATCCAGAGCCACGAACAGCAGCGATGATGATGATGGTGGAAGCATTGGTAAGGGAGGACGGCGTGCTAGGCCGTAGACCTTCCAGTTCTGGGCCAGCAGCAAGTCCGCCAAGTTGGATCCTACCAGGCCCGTCACACCCGCCACCAGTGCTACTCTATCCTCAATACTTGTGTTGTCAAGCCGCTCAGTCTCAATCCTCATCTTGCCCGTCTAGTCTATGGATGAGCGAAAGGTTGAGCCTAGCCTAACCTCTTTTTGAATAGCTGATCCTAATCTCGAACCCACTTCTCTCGATTGGACAAACAAATACCTTGCTTAACTGACGTTGACATTTTTTTGCGTTGGTAAACCGTCTGGATCTACTGCTGCACCGAACACTCGTTCATTTCTTCCATCTTCCTCTCATCTCATTTCTAATGTCTAAACAAAACAAAATCTCTCTATTATCACCCCGAATGATAATTCCGTTCTTCCATCTTCATCATCTCCATCCCATTTCTAACGTCTAAACAAACAAATAAAACGAAGTGTGTCTTTACAGGATCTATGATTACCCCAAATGATACTCCCTTTCTTCCATCTCCATCGCTTCCATCCCGTTTCCAACGTCTAAACAAACAAAACAAAACAAAATCCCTCTCTCTATCTCTCGTCTCGGTAGTTTCGTGTGTGTGTCTGGCGTAGCTGGGTTGTTTATATTGGCCCAGGAGCTTAAATTATTAAGCGCAAGCATGGCCCCATGGCGTGGCTGTTAGCTGGAGTTCGAGACGCAGCAACCTCTGCTGGCGCTGCATGCTTTTCAATTCTTTATTTTAATTATTTTTAGTTACGTAACATTTCATAGACAGCTCGGCTAAGGTTTATCTTGCAATTCCCACCTGGCCTTTGGCTTGTGGCGCCACACCACTCTCCCTTTCAAAGCCAAATTAAAAAGCTTATTTGATTTAGCTGTAACACGACTATCCATCCATCTATGAGGAAGAAAGACCAGCACCAGCCCAAAATCGCATCATGTAAGTGGGTCATTCCTGCACTACTCGCCTGCTATACATTATATTTAAGTGGGCCATTCCTACGCTACTCCGCTCTGTCAAGTTGAGCTAAAACTGTTATTGCTGTGGTGCTGTTAGATCATGAGTAAACAGAAACAAAATCGGATCAGAAGTCTGATCAGAGAAAATTGAGATAAAAATTTAGTTTCAATCGGTTAAATTGGTGCCAAAAAATATATTAACTAGAGCTGCCTGTACCTTTTTCCAGTTTTTTAAAGTAAATTAGAAATTCAAATAACTATATAGAATTATGATTCTTTGTAAGCTCATTTTAATTCTTCTTATAATAAAACCTCAGCTTTCGTTTCATTAAACTTTATATATATATATATAAGTTGGCCGGATACGATTCTATACTGATCCTATTTTGAATCAGTTGGGTTGTTCGCATGTGATTAATACAGAAAAGAATAGCACAGAGTCGATGTTAGTGGTTCTTATAGTAATTTGACTTTGTTCAGCAACTTGATTAATACAGAAAAGCATGCCCATGCGCAAACAATATTTAGGTCAGGTTAGGTCCAATCCTATCAACCATAAGTTGTTAAACACGCCCTCACGATGGAGAATACATTGGAGACTGAGAGCCAGGCTGTGGCTTCTTTTCTACTTTTTCATGAGATGATTGATTGATTGTAACGCAACGGGTATTGTAATATTGTATAGGAGCCTAACATCTATTTGTTTTGTACAACTTGTGTGTGCGCTCACAGAACAACCAGGTGGTGTTCACTAAACGATCTTTACAAATCTGCTATGACAGTATTATACAGGAATCCGCAGCCATACAAGATGTCCGAATCTTCACTTGAAAGCATTTTATTTCAGAGGATATGCCATCACGTGGTATGTATCATCAAGCCCTTTTGCTTACAAAAATCTGCCGTATCACAAGATCTTGAGCTTTAGCATTTTCCTTAACCCGTCTACCACCGCATAAAACCTTGATCTACAACATAGATTTCTTTTTCTTAATACAAGGAAAGACATTGAATTTTATTTTAAAAGATCTGCCAACACATACAGATGTGTACAGTACGTGGGTGATCTAAAACAGTTGGTAAGCTAGCTAGTTCAGGCAGACCAAAGTTACTATCCAGGAATCCTCAAAATTTTTCACACAGAATTTATAATCCCAGAATCCTCAAAACTTTTCACAGTGAATTTTAGAAAAATGTCGACTTTTAAACAAGGAACTTTTGTTGGCTAATGTAGACGTTAATATTTAAAACTCAGAACTGTTTTATAGGGACTCTGATTCTGCGAAGGAACTTTGAAAGATAATTTCCTTCCATTTCACATATGCTTATGATTCTCTGTGAAAAGTGATCGAGGATTGGCAGAGGAATAGGTCAACATCGATCGATGATTTTTAGTGTGATTTGTAACGAATGATTTATGAGTTATGATGATGCTTAATCTGCTACATTCTTGCTGCATGTTCGCGGTGCTTCAAACATTTAAAATATCGGTCGTCTTCCGGGTACTGCTACTTCCTGTCTACTCTTGTATTATTGCTTTTCATTCTTGTGTGATCAAATTTTTAATCTTGCTCTGCATTTCATACCAAATAAAGTGTCTCTACGTGAAATGGTTATACCCGAGAGGACAATAATTTATGATTCAAAACCTGATTTTACTTGAGAATTACAGCATTTTTCATGTGTTTTCATTGTCCCAACTTGCAACTTACAGACTAGAATGAACACTGAAAACAGAATCATCTATGCTATGGATACGGATCCAACAAAAAAAGAATACAACATGCATTAATATATAGGCAGAGGCTCAATACTTGCGGTCAAGTGACTCCCCGACCGCTTTTTAAATGGCCGTGTGCAGTGTAGAACCCCATCGTTATGACCTTCAAAACAAGCAAATTACCATCATTAAATGATGGCCCCTCTATATGTAATACACTACCTCAAATTAATAATTTGTCCACGCTGGAAAGGGAACGGCTGTGCACTCAACTATAATGGAAATTATGTTTATCTTGTAGTAAAAGTGATGAGTACATGAACTTACTCTTATTATATTTTTACCTTTGGTTTGATCTTTTAAAGCCTTAGCTAGTTTGTAAGTTTGATGTGTCTCTCAGTGTTTTTGGTAGCATCATGTGTTATTGGTAGCATCATGTGTTAGTGTGTTGAAGTTTCATTTTATGCATGTCTATTTAGTTTGACAACTCTAATATACTTGGATCTAAATGAGTAGAAGAAAGATCATAACTTTAAACTTTAAAATAACTGTATTTTATAATCTTTCTTCCGGTTATCAATATTGTAAGTCAAAACAACTAAACCTCCAAAAGGGTTTCCATAGTGTTAAACTTTATATAATTTAATTATATACAATCATTAGTTTTGTAACCAATGATAAGAAAAGATTCTAACTCATAATCATAAAACATCATAACTATTCTAAGACATAAATGTCCAGAGTGGAGATTTTTCAAGATTGGTTGTAAGGATGAAAACTTGAAAAGATATCCCCAAAGCCATTGGGCTTTTTCTTTAGACTCTCTTCAATGATTTGATGTACTTTAAATTTTTTTAGTATTATTGTTCATTTTTTTTTGAGTCCAACGCCCTCCACCTTGTTTTAAGAGATAAATTTGTAAGGAAGTTAAAGGTTACGAAAAAACATGCATATAAGATACAAGCAAAAAGAAGAAGGTAGAATAAAAGGAAAGTAGTAGAATCAAAGAAAAGTAATAGGGGCATTAATACTCTATACAAGTTATGGTTAGTCTAGGTTATAACAGCCCAAGATGATTATAGACCTAAAGGTCAAAGATGACGTTACAAGTATCCTTTGGTAGAGAAGTAAAGGTACTAAGTTAACTTTGAAGTGAGTCAAGTTCCAATTTCCTAAATAGGATGAGAAAAGGTCCAACGTAGTGCCAATCATAAGCTTGATCCAATTTTCTCAATAGGAACAGAAGATCATCCAAAATGTTACATTTTAAGGAAAATAAGCTATGAGTTGTAGTAGCAGGATTATATGCAAAGTACAAACAACCAAGGGTTAGCTAAGAATGACCAAGATCTCCTATGTAAAATCAACAATTATAAATAACAAGTTGTACCCAATTCATAACACATCTTGAGTATGTTATACACTTAAACATATTCATTTGTTATGCAACTATTTACAAATATATTAAATTCACTTAATCAATTTGGTTGAGAGGCCAACTACTAATCATAGATTAGTAACATTAAATAATACTTTGTCCATAATGTTATAAGAGAGCCTATTGCTAATGCCAAATAATACTTCATCCATAATGAAACTAATTTTACCACCCTTTCATACAATTTTAGATATCACATTTAATTTTTTCATGCTATCAAAATTAGATCCCAAGCAATGGATCTTCTTTAATGTGCAAATGATGTGGCCTTGAACTTCACTATTGTAAAAGATATGCAAAATTTAGAAAATTATTGTTCATCTGGTCTTCGAATGAATGTAAATAAAACCAAATTGATGATCTAGAGTAAAAGAAATAACTGTTATAACTTCCATTTAGAGGTACCAATGTGCAAATAGTAGATTCTTTTAAATATTTGGGTCTCATTTATATGAAGAATTATATGTGGGAAAAGTGCATCAAAGAAAAATAACAGGAGGTTTCAAGGTTCTGTATGTATTCAAAAAAAAGTGTAAAGATTTAGGCCTTTGGGCTTTTAAAGTTAGAAAACAAATATTTTAGAATATCATCTATCATACTATATTTTATGGATGTGTTGTTTTGGGACCTGGACTCAGTACTGAACTTTGAAAGGATATTGAAAAAGTACAAAAACTTTTCTTCTTGATGAGTTAAAGATGAAGATGCAAACACCTTAATGTTACTATGTGATTTATTACCTTTAAAAGTGGAAGCCTTGTGCCAATTCATTACATACACTCATAACTTGCATATCTCAAGGAAAGACAAATTCTTTAAATCAGTTCTTAAGGATTCATGAGATTGTGGTTAGTATTTTCAGGGGATGCAATGGTTGAGAAAATAGAATATCTCTTAGAAGGACATGTAGCAAAATCCTAAGCCTATTCGCCACTTGGTTAAATATAAGGTTTTAACATAGATGCAAGCTAATGTGCAAGGCAAGAGGTAATTTTATTTACATCACATTAGATCTAATAATCTAGATATAGAAGCTTACTATCTCTTACCTTTTATTCCCATCTATAATAATGTGAGTTGCAATTGACATGAGAGAATTTAGAAAGTCTTAAGACATTGTAAGAAATAATTTCTCCAATGTATTTAAAAGGTCTCACGTCATCATGAGTAATGACCAAGTTTAATAAACCTATGATCATGAGGGCTAATGTATATAAGTGAGTAGGATAGCATGAAGATTGGACCAGCTTGGAAGTGGCATCGACTAGGACCCAATGTCAGATAGGGTATCATTGATGTGGGAATCCAAGGAGGGTTTTACGACAGAGGACCATCAACCTCAAGCTACACTAGAAGATAGCAAATATAATAGAGGAGTTCTAGTGGTGAATGTGGTATGTCCATCATAGAGGTTGGAAAGGAGGTCTAGTGGGCCCAAAGCAAAGAATTGCTGCTGCTATATTGTAGAGCAAGGACATGCTACTACTATATTACATAGTAGAGGTATGTTGCTACTTTATTGTAGGATGCAAGAGCATTTTGTATGTTGCTATGGTATCACAAGGTGTAAAGGGTGCTTTCTATCATTCCTTCTTGCTTTTGCAATAGAAAATCCTCCATTACCATAGATGTAGGCACTTTACTAAATCACATAAAATCTCTATGTCACTATTCCTTTCTACATTTTGTTTCTTTGTCATTTCACTATTATTCTTCACATTTTTTTTGCACAGTTTGGTTGTTCAATCTTGGAGTTTTTCACAAAATTCCACAACAATTATTATCAAACTAGGCATTGGGATATAGATGTAGAAAAATGGTCACTAGGATCTCAAATGCAAAATTCAATGTGGAGAAATTCAATTACAAGAACAATTTCAAGGTGTGATAGATCAAGGTTAAGGACATGCTTATTCAGCAATGTCTACACAAAGCATTGCTAGGAAAATCAAAGAAACCTCAAGGAATGTCAGATGAGGATTGGGAGGATTCGGTGAAGGAGATACAAGGATCAATTTTAGCTCAAGGTGGAGATTGTAATGGTGTGAATCGAAATTAGTATGAGACAATATAAATAGTCTTAATACATTATAAAAAATCATTTCTCCAATGTTTTTAAAAGGTATCAAATTAGAGAGTTGATTTAGAACTTAAGAACTCAGAAAGAAAACTCTTATTGCAAGCAAAATTTTATTGCACATAAGCTTTTTATAGAGCCTTAGGGATGCTTAGAAGGTGTGCTATGCTACTCTTCTGGTTTCTTTGTCTGATACCTCTAAGGGATATACATTACATCCTTTTGTAGGAGAGGAGACGCCTCTTGAGACTTTTAAGGATAAGAAAGAACAATAGCATGACTCTTCTAAAAAGTAAAATACTGACCCTTCGAAAATAGAAAAGTTAAAGTAGGTACAGGATTGACCCTTCGAAAATAGAGAAGGTAAAGTAGGTATAGGATTGACCCTTAGAAAATAGAGAAGGTAAAGTAGCTACAGGATTGACTCTTCAAAAAAGTAAAAGATAGAGGGGGCCTCCTGAGGGAGGCACTAAGGCGTGTTAGCTAGGTCATCACTATGACCAGGAAAATCTCCACTTTTTGAATTTTCGAAAGAAGCAAGATACCATTTTTAATTTGCTTGCCAGCCTACTAGATTGACAAGATGCTCGTACACACCATTTTGTCAAAATTTTTCAACCTTGGGGTCCAAGTTGGATAGTTTTAATGTTTGAGTTATGAGCTCGTTTTGATGACAATGCTCTTAAATATCATGAGGATTACTAGTGTAGACATTTTGGTAAAAGGCATATCCCCATGGAGCCTTCTAATCAAGCCTTCTTAAAATATAGGTACTTAAATAATAAAGTGGTGTATGCCCATAGTTGATGAAATGCCAACCACAAGATTGCTAATTGCCATAGTAAAGAAAAGTGCCTCTATGACAAGCTAATTAAGGATATAGGCTTCTTAGGTAGTTTGGAGGAATATACGTAGGAGAATGACTGTATCTAGCCCACCATGACCAAAATGCATGGTTTTGAGGGCCTAGTGTGGTTGTGGGATTTATTTTAATGGTATATATATGGCAAGGATCAGGTTGTCGTAATGGCCAATCCATAGAAAGAGGTTCAAACAGTTCTTCAAATTCCATGAGTTGGATTTCTACAAAGGTAGAAAGGTGGAGGTAAGTCAGCATTATTTAGAGACAACCATTCTTGTGAATGTCTTCTTTCATCAAAAGCAGTTAATATAGTTTGTGCAACTGTACAATAAGGGCTGAAAGCTTTGGAGGTTTCTATGAAATTCAACTAGTGTGCAGAATTCTGGACTCGAACTTGAAGTTGCTCAAGAACAGGCATGTATGTTTCATTGGTTCAGAAGCTTCTAATCCTACTAGAATACTGAAGACTCCAACCCTTTGCTTCAAACAAACCTATAAACATATATACAAACTCAAACAAAGATTAGTACTCAAGAGAGATGAAACTCTCTTGTTAGGAAATTCACTAAGCTATTATTTTCACCACTAATATATTGTGTTTTAAAACTAAAATTAGTAAGAAATAAATACCATCTTATTAAACAAGTGTGTGCAACTTTATTAAGGTTTTTAACTTGCAAATATTTGTCAAAGTGTTTTAGGTCACTTCTTATAATGAATTCCTTTTCCTGCAAAAAGAGTCTAAATGTCTCTATTCCTTTAACTATGGCTAGTAGTTCTTCATGTGTACTATGATAGTTCTTTTGATTTTGTAAGAACTTACTAGAACTATACTTGCAAATGTAGATCACTCCATCTTTGTCTTCTTTTAAAACTGCTCCCCAATATTCATCAGATGCATCCATTTCTAAGATTAGAGTTCCATCTGTTGGTAGTCATAATTAAGGTAGATTTTTACAGTGTTCTTTAATTTTTCTTACTGTGTTTGTGTGTTGGGTAGTCCATGCTATAGCTTTATCACTAAGTTGTTCATTTAGTAACTTGCAATCTTTGGCTAGACCTTTCTAGAAGCCAGACACGTAGTTAACACAGCCTAGAAAGCGTTGTAATTGTATCCTTTCTATTAATTCATCAAGAAATTTGGAAATTGCTTCAAGGACATGTGATTGGAGTGTTACTTTTCCATGAATAATTTCTAACCCAAGAAATTCAATTTTTTCATGCACTATTTTCATTTTTGTTGGTGAGAGTACTAATCCATTCTTATCTACTAATTGAAAAAATTGTTCAAGATGCTCTAGATGTTGGGTAGCATCTTTACTCATTATTAAGATATCATCAATATATACTATGATAAATGGAAAAAAGGAGAAAATTCTATCCATTATTTGTTAAAAAAATAGAAGGAGCTGTTTTGGTCCAAAAAGGTAAAACAATCCATTCATACAAACCACCTAGAACAGTGAAAACAGTTTTCCACCAATCCTCTGGGTACACATGGATATGCCAAAAACCTGATTTTAAGTCATATTTAGAGTAAATGTGTGTGTTTGGCAGTTTTTGAAATAAATCATCCTTACTAGGGATTGGATGTTGCATGCATTTTATTAAGTCATTTAGAGGTTTATAGTTAATGAATAATCTCTTTTTACCTCTAATTTGCTTGGTCCTTTTATTTACATAAAAGGCAGCACAAGAAAACATACTCGTGTTGGGTTGAATTGATCCTCTTTGTAAAAGTTTATTTATTTTTATTTCACATTCCCTTTTTAAGTCTGGTGACATCCCTATGTGGTGTGCTTTTGCTTTGATTCTAATATTGTCTTTTAGATTAATATGACACCAGTGCTGTTTCTTCCATTGGAAGGCCATTGCTACTATTAGCAATTTTTCTTTTATGTTCTCAAATTACCCCTCTTTCTTGTTTACTTGGTTAATTATCCATTGAGTATTACCTATTTTAGGTGGCACTATAGTTTCAAAATTTATTTTATTTTTTGATAAACGAGGATATAGAGAGCTTTTTAAGATTACATAAGTCCTCGTTATGGTGTATGGTTCGAATTGACTAAGATTATCTATACCAACTAAAAGATCATAAGGTGGGAGATCTAATTGAAATATTTTAAAGAAAATTATAGAATTGTTGGGAGCTAAAATAGGAAGGTCTCTTGCAAATTCTATGGAATGCTTTTGCATGTTGAAGGCAACATGCATTGTTCATCTTGGTTTTCATAAAAATGAAGGAAGAATACCAAGTCTTCTTAAAGATATTTCTGCTCCACTATTAAGTAAAGCATCGACTGGATATGGTTTAAACTAGGGTAACTTGATTAAGAATGTACACATAGGCACTGTTGCTTTTTGTATTTTATTTTCATTTATTATATTTATAGGTAAGGCTGTTTTGCTAGTTTCCTCTTGATACTGAAGTCTTTGTTCACTATCATCTTCTAAAGTTAATTCTTGAATATCTTTAGATGCCCATTCCATAAAGGTTTTTAATCGTTGGATCCTGTGTTTTCTCCACATGGATCTAGTTAACTCAGGTTGGAGCTGTCTAGGCTCTTTTTCTAAAGAATGTTCAAAAGGGATATCTTCTTCTTCTAAAAGTTTTTCTAATTTCTCAATGTCTTCATTAGTTGAAGCATATGGTTGAGCATCTAGAAAAATTTTCTTTCTTTTAAATGTCTTTTATGTAACTTCAGTTCTTTTTTCTTTTCATCTAGTTGTTTTCCTATAGCCATATATTTAGAAATGTTTTCTATAGGTGTTCTTTTTAATTTACTTTTTAATAAACTAACTTGATTTTCTATTTCTATGTAGGTTGGGTCTTCTTTGGGTTGAAAAGATATTTTTAAAAGCTTTTTGTCTTTTTGACGATGACTACAATAATATGAAGATGAAGAAGGATGTCTATTCATGTTATTAAAACTAGCTTATATATATATATATATATATATCAATTGGCTGAGATGATTTTAAAAAAATGATGTTAACCAAGCCNTTTAATTATTTTTTTTATTTTTTAAGTTATCATCACTATTTGCATTCCAAATAATATATATTGGTAAACATAAATTGGTTAAAATAAAAGTTTATATATTTCATATATGTTGATGATGGAATACATTGCACAATTATTGCAACATTACAGAGCTATATAATAGGATTGAGCAAAAGGAAAAATACAATGATAAGTGTGAACTCAATATGCCTAATCCTCCAATTGAGCAAAACAAACTTCTTGTGTAATTCTACTTTGGAGATGTTTAGCATTTGAAATCTTTCTGTATCTTTGCACATGGAAAGGAGGATGAATCTTTAAAGAATCAATGTTCTTGATTCTAGATAATGCAACAAACGTTAGATTTGTAAGTTCTCTTGTGTAGCGGTTTCGCGGGCTATGAGTAGAATTTTATTATTTTTTTATTGTTTAAGTTATCATCACTATTTGCATTCTAAATAATATCTACTAGTAAACATAAATTGGTTAAAATAAAAGTTTATCTACTTTGTATATGCTAATGAAGGAATACATTGCACACTTATTACAACAAACATTACAAAGCTATATAATAGGATTGAGCAAAAAACAAAATACAATGATAAGTGTGAACTCAATATGCCTAATTCTCTAATTAAGCAAAACGAACTTCCTGTGCAATTGTACTTAGGAGATGTTTAGCATCTGAAATCTTTCTATATCTTTGCACATAGAAAGGAGGATGAATCTTTAAAGAATCAATGGTCTTGACTCCAGATAATGCAACAAACGTTACACTTGTAAGTTCTCTTATGTAGCGGTTTCGCAAGCTATGAGTAGAATTTAATTTTTTATTTTTATTTTTTAAGTTATCATCACTACTTACATTCCAAATGATATATACTAGTAAACATAAAATGGTTAAAATAAAAGTTGATATATTTCGTATATGTTGATGAAGGAATACATTGCACAATTATTGCAACAAACATTATAGAGCTGTATAATAGGATTGAGTAGAAGGAAAAATACATGATAAGTGTGAACTCAATATGCCTAATCCTCTAATTGAGCAAAGCAAACATCTTGTGCAATTCTACTTTGGAGATGTTTAGCATCTGAAATCTTTCTATATTTTTGCATAGAGAAAGGAGGATGAATATTCAAAGAATCAATGGTCTTGACTCTAGATAATGCAACAAATGTTAGACTCGTAACTTCTCTTGAACCAATTTCAATAGTAGCCTTATCTAGTATCATTCCTTGAGATTTATGAATAGTCATAGCCCATGCCAACTGTAATGATAACTGACGAGATGCTCCTTGAACCACAGGTATAATTGGCGCATGATGAAGATTACCATTATCAAAGGCACATCCAATGTAGGAGTCAAAAAAAATAATAACGTATGATGGTAATGCAGGTGGCTATTTACCTTGAGGATACATAATACTGTGAATCCTGCTAAGTGCATCATTCACCAATCCTGCTTCAGGCCAAAGGTTAACTATGAGCATTACCCTTACACCTTTACATATAAGCAGAGATTGCTCTATATCATCACCGTCATCATCTGAGATTCTAAATCCACAGGGATCTCTATTTGGTATACACAATGCAATAGGTTTTTGCATTGTTTGGAACATCTTTTTAGTGTGTGATTGGACTATATTCTTTGTATCATATAAGTGCATTAATTCTTCAAAACTATTTAATCCACTCGAAGTGGATGGAAGATTCATTTGAGTAGCTAAGAAATTATAATCTTCATCATGGCTTTTTCCTTCTCTAATATGCATCAATACTTTCTTGAATCTTTTTTGCTGAGGATCATTTCTAGATTGACAAAAAATTGTATCTAAAATAACAAATGCATCAAATGTTTGCTAAACCCCTATAATATCCAGATTCTTGGGATAAATAAGGCTCAACATTAAGCACAGGAGGAAGATGACCCAAATCACCTATCAATATAACTGATCTTCCTTAAAAAACTTCATTGTGATGTTCTAGAAAAATTTCTCTTAGTCATTTATCTATGCTTTGTAATAATCTTCCTCCCAAACAATGCAGTTTATTAATTATTATATATCTTACCTGTGATAGTCGATGTTGTATACTTATCTTTGTAGATGAAGAGAGTTCTTTGTAGGCACCTATTCCAATGTTCAAATTGGGATGAATGGTTGTTGCATTAATGTTAAACGTTGCAGCTCCTGTGGATGCCATTACAAGTAAAGTATTATGTTTTTCATTGCAGTATTTCATGAAAGCATTACAAAGCACACCTATGAGAAATGACTTTCCTATACAAGTTGTTCCTTGGATAATCATTCTTAAAGGGGAAACAACTTCATCTATTGACTATGAAAACATCATGTGGCCTACAATTTTATTGTATCATTTCTTTTGCTTTGCACCCAACTTATCATAATCATAGGCACTATAGTCATGATCAATAACAATCATGGATCAAGATGATTTATTGCTGGCAATAAAAATTGTAGCAAATTTTGCAACATCCTCTCTCGGATACTGTAATGTTCAGTTATGCATTCTATCAACATTTTGTAGCCCAAACATCTCCACTTGTATTCTCTGAAAATGACCTGTTGATAAGAGATGATGGTTGAGGATTTCAAAATCATATTCCTCATGATCTTGCACCTGAGGAGTTACATCTACAAATTGTCTTTCTTCCTCCAAAGCTCACTGGAATTCTTCTTTAGTATTAATCTCCGATGCTACATATAGATGTTAAATAGACAACCACTTCATTTCAATTTCCTCATCATTAGAACCGGGATCTCGCTTCACATCTTTAAACGAATAATGTAACAACAACATAGCCTAACAGTATTCAATTCATTTTTGTTCTCCTTGTTTTGGTAGGATGAGAAACTTATGATAATATCTAACAATAGCATTTGTTCCTAGGTGACACAAATTCCAATTTGGATTAGACTTATTGTTTGTGTTGCAATTGTACACTTTAAAAGCCTACAAAAATGAGACACCTTCCATCAAAAGTAGACATTTCTGATACATATTAATAAGAGTTGTGTAGTTTTCAGGTTCATCGGTTTCATTTGAATTAATTTGAAACTTTTTTGTAAACCTCTTGAGAAAAATTATGTGTGGAAAACATGACTATAGTTTACCAAAGGAAGCTCATACAACATGTGACAGACCTCCATAGCACCAATCCCTCTATCTACAGTAGAATCTATCATGAGCCTTTTATAGATTGATAAAGCATCTTCATGAAGATTCCTTGACTCAGAAATTTATGATAACATGTCATGAAAAGATTGTGATTTCTTCTTTGTTTTAGCTGCATATTTTGATATATATTTTATGACAACATATCGTGACATTATTGGCTGAAAATCTATATTTGCCCTCCATGTCTGAAGCATCATTCTATTATGAACATTAAGCCTTGAATTGTTTCTTCGAGGAACATAAGTAATCTCATTATTATTATTTGAATCTCTTTGAGGAGTTGATTCTAAAGATAACAACCAAGGAACATTGTACCTAGAATTGAAAAATACGAAAGTTGAATATCTATATATTTTTTTCCCATGATAAATTAAAGTTTACTTATTAATAAAAATGAATGCAATGGTGAGGAAATAGAAATTATACAACATTTTGATTAGAAAGTGGCACTTGCAAACTTTTTTGCCATTATGTTTTCGTAAGCATGCACTAGGTTTGCATATAATATGTCTTTGAATAGCATTAAGGAAATTAGCATAATTAGATTCTAGATCCATATGTTGTAGTTGTTCAACAATCAACTCACATGGATGATGTAACATATTTACACATAAAGCCTAAGTAAGAAGACAGATTGAAAAAAGTAACAATGTAGAAATTAATATCTCTATATTCTAAGTAATATTAGCAAAAAAAGAAGAAGCTTTATGTAAAGAATAGAAAATATAAATGAGGACTTACATTATTTGGATGTTCATTAGCTATAAATCTTGGATTCCATGCATTTGTAATTGAATCAAAAAATTCCTTTGCCCTACGCATGACGTGAGGATCATTATGGTCGAGCTCATCTACCTTTGGAGCACCATGTATCCATAGGAAACCATGCACATGTGGAGATCCACGATGTTGCCACTCATATCATGTCCAATAGTCAACAACATGGAACTCATTCATCAAAACTATTTTTAAAAAGGTAATGTGACAACGATGCATGAACTCGAAAACTATATGCAGAGTTTCTATGATATTACTCTACCTAAAATGCTTGATTTCTGATGAGTTCTCAAGTGGATCTCCTTTTATTATATTATGCAACTCAGGCCAATAAAGATCTGCTACACTCAGAGTAAAAAAAAAAATTAGGTGTTCCCAATTGATTCACCATATCAGTTAGCTCTTCTTTACATTTTTTTCAATAAGATGATGTACCATAAATGGATGTACCATATTGCATTAAATTATCAACAATGACATGTGATGGAGCATTATGCAATTGTTTTCATTGTTCTTTAATAGTTATGAGTGCATTAACAATATTTTTTTTAAAAAATACAACTGTAGATTCCATTGCCTATCTCCTTCTAATAACATTATAGATATAATACCTACAAATAAATCACACATCATTGCTTAAATGTTATAAGAAAATATTATGAATAATGATAATAACAAACAAATGGAGAATTAATATTTACCTAAATAGCTTGTGGCATCCAAATCTACCATTTTTGTAGTGAATAAGATGTTTGCATATTCATGCAATTTGACATCTTTAGCTCTTCGTTCAAGAAAATCGCATTTTCCTTTAAGAAAAAGAATTGTAAATGCCATCTTAAGCAATCCCATAATGTTAAACTCATTAATAGAAGAATCAGACATGGAAGGCCGTTGGGCAACATTTGAATCTTACAATGATAGATTATGTATCCATGATCAATTTTAGGACGTTGTGCAACTGACAATGTGTGACCGATAATGTTTTTTTCATTTGTCTGAAGTAAAGGACCTTGAAATTGCAATCTCATTTCTCCATCCTTTTCTAAAAATGGAATATAAGAAATACTATGGAAGATGTTAACATCAACGGTATCAGCAACATCATCTAATGCATGCATATCGATTTGGACATCTTGATAGTACAGATCATTTGCTTTCTTAAAAATCAAGGCTTCATAAACCCGTCTCTTGTTGATAGTGAAATTATACTTAGTGCCCATTTGATCTGCTCTTCTCAATATCAAAAAAGGGATATCTTTAATTCTAAGAGGAAGTCTTTTAATAATCTGTGTGACATTTTGAGCAAAGTTAATTGTGTGACCTTTATACTTGAATTGTCCACCAACTACATGTGTAACTTGTAAAATGGGATTAATTTTTGCAATTAACTTTTCTTCAACCTTAGTTAAATAGCATAGGATAGGTGGTTGGATACCAGGATCCATGTTATTTTCAATAGAAAATTGTTTGATCTCAAAACCAAAACTATCAAGAATATTATGTTTCTTTTCATTAATGCACCTATTACATGTGAGTCCTCTACTTTTGGTTGAATCCAATAATATGCCAAGAAAAATTTCATTGCATAAAATGTAGGAACATTGATTTGCAAGACTTCTAACTATAGTATTAAAATTCTATACTGCTTGAGCAATTTCTGTACTTATCTTTTACAATCTTGGAAAAGACTGAATAGGTTTTGAAAAGGACATTTCCATTGTTGGTGCATTGGTAACATTTGTAGCTTCATTTATTTGATAAAATGAATTTTCCTCTTGTCTACATTGCCTCGTTTAGCACTCACTCTCACTATAATGTGGTTGTTCTTGATCTTCTTGCAATTTTTGTTCTTCTTCGTGTGTGATTTTTGGAACAGATGTTGCTTGATTAACATGCATAGATGCATTTCTAATGTCATGCAAAAAATGTTTCAAAATTTAAACTAAAAATTAAATTAAAATATGTGCCAACTTGAGTATGGGCAAACACCAACCTACATTTCTTCTTGATTATTTACATTATTAGTATCAATAATGTGGATCATTGCATTTGATGAATTTCCAAGTGATGAGAGGGGATTTGAAGTTGACGTAGCCTAAACAAATATATGCAATGTAAGTATGTAAATAAAATGAGAAGATTTTCCTATGACAAATATTTGTTTTTAAATATTAAAAAAATGCATAAATTACATACTCTTGAATTTCGTAGAAATAGTTATTGTTCTCGTTCACGTCGTTTTGCTTCTCATTTTAGAAATTGTCTTCTCTCCTCTGTAGTTATCAATTTTGGATTTTTAGTTTCTATAATCCATGGTCATCCTCTACCTCAGCCATGCCCACATGCACTCCCACTACCATGACCTCCATGAATTGCATTACTTGTTGCAGTAGATGGTTGTTGTTGCTAATCTTGAAGAGAGTGTTCTTTGCATTCTCTATTGGGACCTACATGTTTTTGAAAATGCACAAATTCCAATATTGCACCTCTTAATCTTGTAACACGATGCCGAAGTTAAATATCTATAAATATTGCATCACATCATAATCGTGATCACCTTAACCATTGCCATGATTGTAACCATCATCGTTTTTAATAATAATAAATATTCATTGTTACCCATCATTTATAATAAAAAATATTCATTATTATTGTAATCGTAACCATCACCATTTATAATAATAATAACTATTCACTATTACCCACCGTTTATAATAATAAATATTAATTATTATCCACGTTGGGGCCTGCGTGTGAGGGAATACAAAGAGATGAATGGGGAGCCCAGAGGTCGGGCGACATCAATCGAATAGAGATTCAGCACCCTTGTAATGACTCTTTGGCTTCCCTGCACATGGTGCATGCACGTGAGAGAATACGAAGAGACGAATGGGGAGCCTAAGGGTCAAGGGCATTAATTGAATAGAGATTTAGCTCCCCTGCAGTGACTCTTTAGCTCCCCTGCATGTGGTGTGTGCACATGAGGGAATACAAAGAGACGAATGGGGAGCCCAAGGGTCAGGGGGCGTCAATCAAATACAAATTCAGCTCCCTTGCAATGACTCTTTGGCTCCTTGACTTTTCAGATTTGGCTCCCTTGTAGTGACTCTTTGGCTCCCCTACATGTGGTGCATGACATGGAGGACGAAAAAATACACTCACCCCTCTCAACCCCCCATCAAACAAGACATGTTGGCCTCTTGACCAAAATAACAAACATCAAAATGAGATGAATGTGAAGAATCATCTACCTCTTCCCCCTTGGGAAAATAGTCAGGTGACTCATCAAAAGTGTCAAGAAGAATGTCGTTGTGTTTAAATGGAACATGTTCGCTAGAAACATAATCAAAATATTGTTTTGATACTTTATATTTCTAAAGAAAATTCACCTTTTATGGATGTTGATTCTTTTGGGGACATTGATTTGTGAAATGTGGCCCATTATACACACAAAGCATTTTACATGTTTCCTTGGTAATTTTTTAGAATATTGTTTAAACATTCCTATAAATATTTTAGAGGGGCACGAAGTATACCTTCTTTTCCATTGCTTGTTTCATGGTTTATAGGATTTTCTAGGTTTAGTAGACCTATTTTTACAAGAACAAGAAGCCCAATCTTTTTTTGATTTTTTATATTTTTCTTTTGGAAAAATTTCTAAACATAAAATTTTACCTAATTTTTAACTTAAGTCTCTAACTAAGTTTTGGGCTTCTTGGTGGTAGCAAAGTTCTTTATTTACGTCTGTAATGAATTATCGTATAACACCAAAACTCATTTTGCCTAAATTCAAATTTTTCCTTTTTAATTCTACATGATACTTATTGTAGAAAGGTTGTGGTAAACATCTTAATAAATGTTCTTTGACACCTATTTCATATAGTTAATAATTTACCGAAGTAATATAGTTGTTTCATTTTTTGAGAAATGTATGTAAATCTTGAATCCTGGATAATCTAGATTTAAAGAATCTATCACAATAAACATGATCAAGATTGGCTTTATTACCTATGAATTCTTTAATGATTGCATTTAAAAATACAATTGTTGCTGCAGAAGTTAATTTTCTTTTAATTACTAGAGAAATATGATTCCACCATCGTCGTAGAAGCCTCGAAAGTTATATGTGGTATTAAAGATAGCCAATTTTGGTTCCTTCTTTTCTAAATAAATTTGAACATCTAGATATCCTTGGATAGGATCTATGATATCTTGACAACCTTTTAAATGTTTCTGATCCATATGAAACGTTGGATGTTTATCTCTAGATTTTCCAATTTGAATTCTTGAAAAATCAATGGAATCTTCTTGGTATCTTGTCGTAATTTTCTTTATTAGCAATTCTCCTTTTGTATCATAAGAAGCTTTAGATTCTTCAATAGTTGTAGAAGAATTAGATTTTGCATTTCTAATTGTATTAGAATTGATGGCTAGTCTTTTTCTTTTCTTCTTATCTAATTCTTTTTGTTTTCTCTTGTACCTTGCTATATGAGATTTTCCTATATGTGGTGGAGATCTAGTAAAAGGAATATTATCAGTTCCTTTAAGCCAAGAAGAAGATTTTGTTCCTTTAGGAACCCAGACTTGCCTAATTTATTTTACTTCGTTTTCTATAATTGCTAAATTAGATGTATGTTTTTGACTTTCTCCTACTAGTTGGTCTATATGTATATTAGCCCAATTTTGCAATTTAATAATATCTATTGGCTCTTTTTATCCTTTAATAAATTTTCTTTTATCAATATATTCTTTAGTGGTTTCTATTTCTTTTATCAGTGGTTTGTATTCTAGTCTAGATTTGTCTTCCGGAAATATGATCTTTTTTATTAGTTTTTCTACTTCTTCATCTACTTTGTTGGTGTTTATTCTAAGAAAAGCATCACACTCCTTGTAGTGATACTGATAATCTATTTTTTCTACTTATAGATGTTTGCAAGATGGATCAGATGAAGATGCTTCCTTAGAGTCAAAATCATTTTTTGAAGAACTACATTCTTCTATTTTGGCTTTCTCTTTTTGTTTAGGTAGAGTGGGAATTTTTCCTAAAATTGTTTCTATTGGTATTTTGTTACCTAATTCCTGAAATTTTTTTGCTAGATTTGTTGCTATTTTTTGTTTTTTAATAATATTTAAGTGAGATAAATTCTTAGCTTGATTATGGAGTAACATTAGGTAAAGGTGGTAAGATGGAATGGGAGGCTGAATAGACTTGGAAGGGATCCTGATTTGTAAACCTTGGAGATTTTAACTAGACTTGGTACCTCCTTTTTAAATGGGTTTGAGAAGGTTTTAAGTATTCATAATATTTTTCCTGAAATTTTGTTAAGTTAGGACATTGGGTGTGAATTGGGAGTTCTTCTGTATTTATACTCACCCCATATTCAATGTTTGTAGAACCAACTTGTAAAGCTTGTCCTCCTAAGGGAAATAAAGTTCTAATACTAGTTGAATCAAATGACTTAAAACATAATCTTGTCCTAATACTTGTGTAAATACTTTTTCTTTCATATCTATCGGAATGTAAGCTATAAGCATTAAGCTTTTATATAAGTTTGGATCATGGAGGGATAAGGTGA
Source organism: Gnetum montanum (assembly GCA_015680685.1). Lineage (NCBI taxonomy): Eukaryota > Viridiplantae > Streptophyta > Gnetopsida > Gnetales > Gnetaceae > Gnetum > Gnetum montanum. Next base: position 381,194 of record MNCI01004632.1, read on the forward strand.
AATTCAGAATAGTGACAACAAGAGCATCAGTTGCTAATTTACCTTTAGCTTGTGTAATTATAGCATCTTTGAAGTTTTTAAACCTCTTGTCTATGAGGAAAATCTAGTAGGGATTCTGCAGCCTATAGTTAAAGTGAGGATGTATGTGGATTGAAAGTTCAGCTATGTGGACATATTTGTAACCCTTTTGAATCCATTATGCAACTTCCCTCGACAAAAAAAATGTTAAGGCAATAGGGCACAAGCTAGTACCCAAGATCTCAAGATCACATTTAGAAATATATAATTCCTTGTAAGTTTCTAGAAAAGAAAGACTCTTTGTATCATAAATCTCAAAGCACTTCTAAATAGGTAATGGAGTGGAGCCATTCGAATTTTGACAAAATAATGCTAAACACTGAATATAGGAGTTAGAGGAAGAGGAACCTGAAAGAGTATGGGTAGATTTAATGAACCTGTTATAGTAGATTTAATGAATGCTCATGTATATAGGTGAGAAAAATGGTGTGAAGATTGAATGGGCTTGGAAGTGGTACCTATTACAGTAGGAATTATCATAATAAGAGAATCCAACACAACCTAGCACAGAATTGAGTCAGGAAATCTCGAGGCCACCTAATGGTTTAGGAAAACTAAAATTTCACATAATCTCCCTCAGATCAAAAGGGGGCTTACACATTGTGGAAAAAATCTAACTATATGAGCCAAACATTTTTTCCAAAGGTAGAAAATCACATGAATAAGAGCAAACACATGTGTGGAATAGCTAGTTAAAAACAAGCAAAGAAACACGTATAACGTAGAGTGGGATAGAATAGAGCACTAAATAGCATGAGAAAGACAAACAAGCATATATGTGACTATTAATAGGAAAAACATATAGAATAAGATAGATATAGAAAAAGCTAAACTTGAAAGGAAAATGTTAGAGACAGATCTAAAGAAGATCTAGAGGAAACGTAGGAACAAAAAAGCTGAAAAAGGTAGACCCAAATTACATAGCAAGTAATAGAAGGAACATGCTAAGAGATGTTTTGAAATATGTACCAAGGATTAGAGGTGTCTAATGAGGAGTTGTGTTACATTGTTTATTCTCCAATGCGTGCACATGATGTAGATCTATATGGAATAATAACATATCTAGCAATTGATGAAGTAGCGGGAGAGATATAAATCAATGCATTGATCTAATTCCAAACAATTTCTCCATGTGTTAGGAGAACAACAAGAAGGTAATACAATGTGTTAGCAGAGAAAAAAGAAAAGAGAAAAATAGAGCAGTTACTCTATGAAAGGTAATGTTTTTGGAAAGATATTTCCAAATCGTCAATCACAAAGAATATTAACCGCATTAAGTAGTCTTAATGACTACAGATGCTAAGAAAATCTCTAAAAGCTCATTGAAGTAAAATGTTGATCAAGAATTTCTAAAAAGTCAACCCCTTTTCTTTTAGGGATATCCTCCTATTTATAGGCCAAAAATACCTTGTAGATCATGTAGAAACAATGCAGTGGGACTCATAGAATCTTCTGAAAGGTTCTAGAAGCTTATGGATAGGAGAGTTGACATATAGATCTAAAATCTAACATCATATATTAAATTCAAGATTGATGCTAGATGTCAAAGAGTCAACATGCTAAAAAATTGAACTTAACATTAGATGTCAAAAGTAGATCAAACACTAGATGTTAAAAGTTGAAAAAAGAATCGATATTGGAGTTGATGTTGAACGTCGAAACTAGAAGAAGAGTGTAAAAAACATTTTTGATGATGTGAAACATTATTTCTAGTAAGATGAAGATAGAAATCTAGAAGCTATGTTGAAGATGATGCAAGACATTGAATCCAAATTGCTAAAGATGGCCTTAGGAGCTAAAAATCCATAGAATGTATGCAAGTCTCTAAATTATGCAAAAAAGTCAAAGTGGATACAACATTACCCCCTCTTAATGGATATCACTGAAAAGCTAAAGGAGCTAAAAGAGGATTAAACAAAGCAAGATCATAAGGAACAAAATCTAGGACATCGTTGATCTACCTATGATGAAGTGCTACACCATAGAAGTGGGGCATGGCTAGATCTTTAGAAATACACATAAAAAATGTAGATAAAACACTCCATAAATCACTTAATTATTTCAATCCAATCCTCACTAGAGTGAGCAAAGACATTTATTTGGCCTCATCAATGCAAAGCATAAAAAAAGAAATGAATAAAGAAAGAAAGGAAGATTGCAAAAAGTGAAAAAGAGAGAATAATAAAAACTAGAAGAAGAATGTTAGGGACATCTTCAATACACCAATAGTGGGATGTTGTGTAACAGAAGTGGGACATGGTTAGATCCCTAAGATTGATCTCTTTTTTACCTCACTCATATGTAAATTTCACATTTCCTACATCACTCTAAACTCAACGCTCCCTCACTACATTGAGGAAGAGACATGTTCGGTCCCACTAATGTTGAATATAGAGAGAAATGGAAATGAGGAGAGGAGATGAGAGAAAAAAGAGAGAAATAGAGTACAAAATAGTTGAAGATAGTATGCAAAAGTAGAAATAAAAAAAACAAGCGTAGAAAAGATGATATTGTCCATACACCTATCATGAGAATGATGTTGTGTCCCAAAAGTGCAGCATTACTAAATCCTACACATTATATGGCTAAAAAGGATGCTACACACACACACACACATAGTGAATACAAGCCCTCATCCTACTCAAAAATACGCTTAATCACACCCTCACATGAAGCAATGAGATATTCAGTTACTCAAAAACCTCACTAGATGGGCTCATCACATAGAGTAGAATAGGATAGATAGCATAGGGAAGTATGAAAAGAATAGCTACAACAATAGTAGAACATGAGATAGAGAGGTGGAGTATGCAAAAGAGTGCAAGAAAAACAAGGTTTACAGCAAAGTTGTTATCCTGATGTAGTATGTATCCTGTTATAGTAAATAGTAAATTATTGTTTAGAGAACACTCCAACATATTTCAGCAAGTACAAATTAGCCAATTAACCATAGGCACATTCTACCTTTGGAGCGTTAACTAGAATACACTATGTACATACTTAAAAAAATAGAAGAGAAGATGAATACTATCTACAATCTTGTATGAAATTAAGAGAATCATAGCACATTCTAATAGAACAATCCTAATTAACAAAGCTAGTAGTAGTTTAAATGTAATGTTCAACCTCATAAGTAGTATTAACTACCAATGAACAAGCCATGGGATCTAGCACATGTGCCAAACAAGAAGTTTTCTCAACCAAATCCTTATAGCCCTAACTTATCATATCAAAATCCATCATGTTATAATTACCATTGAAATTTTTCTTTAATTTATTATTATAATTATAATCAATGACAATGAAATAAAAGGTAATATCTTCCATAAGAAGTCCATTTTGCAATATCCAAATCTTAGGAACCATAACCATTTGCATTTACAACAAGTAATAACATCATATAAAAAACATTATGTATTCACAACAAATTAAAATTCCAAAATCAAATTCAACAAAAAGCATTTTTGGTTGAGAGTAAAATCAAAGTAGATATTTATGATTGAAATCAATGCATAAAAATTTTGTTGCAAATCTGTTCATATCTTTAGTTTGCATTTACAACAAGATGAGTTTAGAAAGGAAGCACAACTTTGAGGTAATTTTATTTGTTAAAGAAGCACACATGGATTTGACTAATGATCTCCTTAGAGGAAAGCTTGAAGTCAAGCATATCCTAATATTTAGCACAAATTACCTACAACTAATTGAAGAACCAAAGGTCCATGAGTAGATTTCAATAGTCTAAATGGAAAAATATGCAACTTCAAGTCTTGCAACTTCACATCTGATTTCTAACATGCACATGCTAAAACCATGAAGTCATACAACAATGACATGGTTGATATCTTTGATGATGGTATGTCTTTGCATGTTCCCATTAAAGAACAAGTCATTAGATATGTATTCTAAGATAAAAGTGTTTACTTGACATTCATAGACATGCATGTTGTAAATAAGAATTCTATTATCCCAACCTTCATTTTAAATCAAGAATTTCAAAATAATAGGAAAATAATTTGGACCATTATTAGTATTCTTGAATAATGAATTTCTTCAATGTTCAATGTTTATAATAATTGGATTAACTACTCAAAGAGCGTTCTCCATGTTTTCTAGCACTTTCTGAAGCTTAAAATGAAATAAGTCGGGACAATCAAACTTCAAATGTCTGAGGGCTCAACACAATCCTGTAGACTTGTTGGTTGACTACATTGCACAATGTTCTTTCAAACCTCAACTTCTACCAGTGCTCTCTTTCTCACTGCGCTTTTCTACGAAGGAGTTCTTAGAACAAAGGACTTCCTTCCAACCAAGCTTCTAGAGGCTCGATTAAAACCAGCGGATATGTAAATTCTAAAAATTGGGGGCTTGCTACACCTAATCAAGAGATAGTAACAAAAGAACACAAAGAGGATAGATTGCGGAAGAAACTCACTTGTGTAGGTTCATGAGATATAAGCCAATCAGGATTATTACATTACAAAATAGCACACCAACAGCATACCATACTTGCATTAGGAAATCAGAACATGAATACAAACAGATCAAGAGACTGGACTCTACCTCTCTTCCTTTCTTTCCCTTCTTCTCATCTCATCTCATGCTCTCCTCATACACTCTTTACCTATTTATAGGACTTGGAAGGTAATAGCTTCCATTACATGCTTTATTATTGTCTTGATCTTATATTTTTTGGATAAGAGAGAATTGCCTTGGCGTGCAAGCCAGGCTATGACTTAGACCTTATCTACAAGGAGGAGGCATACAAGCCATGCCTAAATAGCCTTTAAGATTGCTCGATGGACTGAGCAAATTTTGCCACGTGCTCGACTACAATCATTACATTCTTTGATAAGCTTTGAAAGTTCGGTAAGAATACCAGCAGGAGTGGAGGACACGTCTTCAGGCTCTTGGTGAAGTGACTTAGGAACCACGCATTCATTTTCGTACCAAGTAAGCTCTTGGAACAAATTGATGCACTGGAAGGATGAACATAACTTTTCTTCCTAGGTGGGAGAATGAAGAATTGGAGAGAGATAATTTTTTGCGTTGTTGTTAGCAAAAAGAGATCTACGAATTATCAACAAATTATCTAAAACTTCGAGCTGAGAGAGATGCTGCGAAAGCATGGCTTCAGGGTGACTCCAATGTAGATTATTGACGATGTAATCTATTTGACCTGCCATATTTATAAGAAAATCAAGAGTTGGATACTGTTTAGATACACTCATTGATGATTCCTATGGAAACATTGTCATAATTTTCCTACACCATCGGACTCGATCTTCTTTAGTATGTAGAGGCCATAACTTCCAATCTTCAACATCTTGCAATGGATTCTACAAACTGCTACTGGATTCTGGCTATAACATGTTGGCATGCAACTTTAATTCTCTTGTCAAAGCATCAGGTAAACTATTCGCTACACCTGGAATTCTTTCAATGAAAAACTGGTACTGTGCTAGTAGGAATTGCCACAAGGTGAACTACTGCAATTTGGGTGAAGGTGTTATTCTTTGCTTCAAGAGAGTTGCTAGATTAGATGAATCTGTTCTCAAAATGAATGGCTCAGTAATCAAATGAATATGAAACTTTTCTAATCCACGAATAGCAGCTAAAATTTCCTTCTCTACAAGCCAATAATTTAATTCATGTTTTTGAAAAATTCCTGAAGCATAAGCACAAACCTTTTCAGTTTCTTGAGAATGACTTGTTTGGAGTAGTACTGTTGCCCATGCATCATAACTGGCATCGATGTTGAGAATGAAAGGACCATGAAGAATTGGATTTAATGGCAGAAAATCCTTGCATTCTGTCTTTAACTATTGCACTTGCTTAGTGGCTGTTGGTGTCCATTCTAATGGTTGCTGATGCTTACACTATCTGATTTCTTTTGTTTTATCAGAAAATTTAGCAATATGTTTGGACACATAATTGACACACTTAAGAAATCTAAGACATTGATCTTTGTTGGTCAATTGATCTAGAAACTGTGCTATTTTCTGAAGCACATGAGGTTGCATAAATATTTTTCCATTGGTAAATGAAAGCCTAATAAAAGGCCATGAAGGACAAAAGGTTTCCTACCCACTTACTCTTGCAACCATACACATATGGCAAGGACTTCTTTTCAAGTCAATCCTAATACACTAATTCTCCCTGTTTCTTTGATGAGAAGATCCTTAATTAAAGGTTGCAATTAACTATGGTCAACCTTGGTGGTAAGAGGAATGGGTCTCAAGACTAGGCAAGAATAATGACAAGAACCAAGAGAGAGAGAGAAAGACGGTGATCAAGGTAGGGACCAAAGAAGAGAATGTAGTAGGCATCATTCTAGTGCTAATCCTTCTTCCTCTTCACCTTTATCATCATTCTCATTGTCTTCCTTCTCCAACTTGGATAGGAGAAGCAAAGGCCAATACCATGGAAAAAGCCACATAGATCATGATGAAGATGGACGGTGGGATAGGGACAATCGTAGATCCTGTTGGGACAACAAGAACTAGGGAAATTAACAACAACAAGTGGAAGAATGTCACAAAGAATGAAGGCACAACAAGATTCATCATAGACATCATGGCCATGATAAGGACGATAGAGATCGTTGTGACTATGATGAGCCCTTGCTTGCTATAAGAAATATGTTGAACATTTTAGAGGTCATTAAAATTTCCACTAGGTAGTTGAAGGATAGCTACATCAAATAGCTAGATATGAAAAATATCTTGAAGCTTGAGGGGAGATATAATTTAGATCCACAAAATCATTTACAAGTCTTCCATGATGCCTGTGCCTTGAAAAATGTGAAGAATGAATGGAAAAAGCTAAAACTATTCCCAAGAACACTCATAAAGAAAGTAGAAAGGTGGCATCGGTCCTAGGAACTAGAATATATTTGGCAATGGAGTACAATGCTGGAGTTGTTCAATGAAAAATACCAAACGTATTCGAGAGTGTTCAATCTAAGGAGGAAAATCCAAGGTTGGAAACAAGGCATTCATGAGTCCTTGGATGCAACCATGGGCAAGTACTATTCTTTGTTGCATTAATGCCCAAGCCACAGATACTCCTAATGGGATCAATTGCATCATATAATAGATGGACTCATAACTAAAACAAGGAGAATCCTTGGGGTCTATGCCCAAGGAAGATTTTCTGAGCTAAGGGCCCATTAGATTCAAAGGCTCATTGAGCAAGTGGCCAAAGAGGAAGAAGAGTTGAAAAAAATGAAAAGTGCAGAAGAATACAGTAAAAACCTCTCCATCTACAAGAGGGAGGCCTGTTTCTATGAGAATGAGAAGGAGGCACCACTTGACGAAGTGGTGTAGAGGAAAACCTTGTCGATCCAAAAATCTATTATTAAAATATAAGCTAAGGTTGATAAGATGTGGGACTCCTTGGATGAGAAGTTCCAAATTACTTTGGAGATTGTAGAGGAATGTAGAGATCAAAGAGGTAGTAGCCATGGGTGAAGAAAGAAGGAAGAGGTTGAACGAGAATATCATAAAGATAAGGGAAAAGATACAACAGTAGAGGAGGTTGCAAATTCTGAATTTGATGATGATGGGTGTATTCTTTAAATCCTAGATCGACAAAAAGGAAAGCACCCAGGAGGTTGCCTTATCCACAAGACAACTATTGGCAACAATTCCTCTAACAAGTTTACTATTTGAGTAGAGCATTGCCTCAACCTTAAGAATAGTACCAACACTGGCAACATTCATAGTTGTGGGGAATGCCACCTCCAAGAAAGAAGTACCCTTATTACCAACCTAATCCTTATGGGCACTACATTCAACAGCTGATCTCTCCATGTGACTCTTCCAATCATGCTTCCTTTCCACACCACTACTACCCTCCAAAGTATTGTAAAGCTCCTTCTCAAAAGGAGGGAGTCCATATTCCCTTTCTATCCTCCTCAACAGCTATCCACTCCTACACCACCATCATCAACTCCTCTACCACCTGCTCCATCCATGCAAGGTAAATACCTATTGAGCCATAGCAAAGAAACACTATGAAGGTAGTAAAATTGTAGCTAGCTCCTCAGCCAAGTGGTCCTAAATACAAGCCTCGTAAGAGGCCATTCTTTAGAACCAACAAATCCACCAAGCCCTCACAAACACGTATGGTTGTTAAACATACTACTTCAACCTCTAAAAGTCCCATCAAGTAGCCTTCAAAGCAAAGTTCTACCCAATTGCACACTGTCATGTTGACCCATGCAGTCACAGATTGGATCAAGGTTGGTTATCTTTCTAAGAAGAGATTTGATCTTGAGAGTCCTCTTATCTAGTTACAGATTACCAGGAATGAACCATGTAAGGATTTTTTGGATTCAAGTTCTAAAATTAACTTGATTTCACAAGAGATGTACAAGGCCTAGAACTTGCCTTTCTTAAAAAAGAGTAACATCATATTCGAGCTGACAGACCAATCTATCACTATTCCTTTGGAATTGGTGGAAGACATTGTGACCACCATTTGTGGATGGTCCTATGCTACTGATTTATTGGTGATACATTTGGAGAATTACAAAGGGGACTTCTGTATCATCATGGAAAGAGCATGGCTAAGCACTACAAATGTCAAGATAGGGATTCAAGACCTTTCCTTAGAGATTTTCAAGAAAAATTGATGAGCGGCAAGGTACCCCTATGCCCAACCATACGAAAATAAGCGTTCATGCACAGTCTGGTCAAACTCCGAGGATTAAGTGCTTATGCACCTACACAGAACAAGGATGAGTTATGTAGTCATTATCTTCCCAAGCTTACTTGTAAGACAGAATTGTATAGTTAAGTAAACTCGGGGTATATGACTTTTTATGTCTTTTATATTTTCTATCTTAGTCTCCTAAGTGTGTGAAATGAAAAGATTTAATTAACTAATGGGTTTCTATAACTCTAATGTTGATCGAGTCTTATCACTAGCATCTATTCCCACTCTCCGGATACATCCTGAACTAGTGTAACACTACTGGGATTACCAAATGCTAGTCGTTACTGGGTTATCAAGTGTTCCACATATGCTCGAAGTGGTCGTGCTAAGTGTGCTAATTCAAGGAAATAACATTGATTAACTAATGAGGGCATCAAATAATAACAAATAACATTAAATGTAATAGTTAAGATATTTTGAATGTTGCAAGGTTTATCACAAAGTTCGTCTTTATTTCTAGACACAAGGTGTGCTTAGGTACATGATGCTCAAATAAAAATTCGTTCACTCTATGGCTCCTACTGTGGGCACTCAAAAATAATTCTAACCTTCGAAGAGAAAAACTGCAAGAGTTCGGTTAAAGGAATAAAAAATTACTATGCAAAACCAAGCACCCCTGTCCCTTATTTATAGACAACAAGACATGTTTTGAAATTACATGTTTGAGGTCGCTTGGCCGATCCATTATTGTATATTTGATATCAAGGGTCCGATATTGGAGGGCTTATTTGGTAACTCATCATACCCCCACGATGGAATAAAAAATCGTCCTCGAGTTCCTTACAAAATATTGTGAAGGTATGGGATTATTGACTAAATGAAAATTGATGGTAACATGGAATGACAGACTCAAAGTGCCTAATGAATGGATCAACAAACATATTACAGCATTGGTGTTCATAACCATTGTGGTGAACATTATACATAGATGACATTTAGATCCTCATTTGATAGCTTAAAGAGAGAGAGAGGAAAGAAAATGAGGCATGTTGTTGCTGATGTCAAAAAAATGTGCACATCATTGTTCGTCCATGGCCACATGACTAAGCTTGTTCCTTTCGTAAATGCTTTTGCTCTAGTCCATCCTGAGTGCTTCCCTCCTATCCCAATCCATTGTTCATGTGATCACCATCTACACACACAACACAATCATGAATTAGAAAGGATAGATAAGATATAATAGAGTTAATACCTTGCCTCGATATGAAGCACATTGGCTAGGTTGTGGGTATGGCGGATACTGGGTTAGAGGTTTGTAACTGATAATCACCCAAGGTGTAGGGGTGAGATAAGTAATGGAATGGAAAATTTTGTGACAAGCCTCCATGACTAAGAGTGAACCTCGAGTAGCAATAGGATGAAAAATGAAAGAAAAAGGAAGATAAGAGAAATAAAAACAGTGAAGCCAATAAAAATGCATAGAAGGGTAGAGAAAAACAAAAAACAGATGTCATGGATGGGGTAAAATGAGAAATAGTTGATTGCAAGATATGTTTAAGGGAAAGAACTTAACAATTACATCAAAAAGGAATGCCAATGGATCCTCCCCAAAGCAGGCCGATGCCTTTTATGCCTTGACAAACCCTCAAACCAAAGAGTTCGTAGTCTCTAAGAATGACATATGGAAGTAATAGTTAAGAATTTCCCCACAAGAATTTACCAAAGAATAACAATGCATCGACCAAGATATAGACTAATCATAAAACAAGCAATGAGGTAGAATACGGGAAGCAATATGGAAAGAGAAGAGAGAATAGAATGGAATCCCAAAATTAAGGTTGTTTAAAGTCCCTTGTGTATTATGTGGTTAAGGTGACTTAATAAAATTTAGTCCAAATTTGGATTAAAACTAACCACATCCAGTGACCTTGCATCAACACTCTTGACCAACCCATCCTCCTAAAGCAACAAGAATGATTCCTCAGAGCAACTGCCATCCCAAAAAGAGAAGAATAGAGAAGCAGGAAGTGAGAAAGGGCCTTAGTTAGAGGGAACCTTCAGGCATGGGTAACATGTCTTTCCAGTGCCATAACTAGTGCTTGTAGCCCATGTTCTTTATTGTGTTTAAGGGGTGTGCTTTGAATTCCCACAATTTTTTTTTGAAGTGAGAACCACACCATGCAAAGACTTATTTGATTCATTCAACTTCCTAATATTAGTCAACAGTGGAAGGGTGGAAAACCTATGAAAAGCATCCAAGTACCTAAGAGAATAGCCAACAAAAATGCATCGAATCCCTTTGAAGTCACATCCTTTTCAATCCATTTGAATCTTTCCTTGGTTTGAAGAATACCAAGCCACAAATTCATTGATAGGTTTGATTAGAAAAAGAGATGGTACATTTTCAAAACAAAGGGAGATCATAGAGTTGAACGGATGAATGGATGACGTGGACTCATTGCCTATTTTATTAAAATAAACCATATCTTAGCATCAACATTAAGAGTCAAATGTAGAAACCAAACATTAGCAATCAACACCATTATAGTACAATCCATCATCATGAGCACTTATTATGTGACGAGTGAGAATAAATTAAACAAAATGTAATAGAGAAAGAAATAGTAAAAATGTTAACGATGGTGTAAAAAAAAAATAAGTAAAAATGAAAAATGTGTAAAACAAAACAAAAAAAAAAAAACTGAGGGCTTAGAATAATTAGCATTGGTGGCCATCTCCCCCACAACTGAGTTGGAAGGAGGAGATCTGAAATAATGAGCAAGGTTGTCCATCAACAGAGGTAGTGTTAGTACTGGCCGTTTTGGGCTCATGGAAAGGTTTGGTTTGCTAGATGTTGACTAATAATTTCTTATTCGAGCTTCTAGGTTTATAGATCATCATGGCCCCTGAAGGAAAATTTTCATGAATGATATAAGGTCCTTCCCATAGCATTTGAAATTTAGTTTGTTGTGGCACATGTGCAAGGTTCCAATAAAGAACCCTATCTCTTGGTTGGTATTTGACTTTTCTAATTCTTAGGTCATGACGTTGTTTGTTAAAAGCCTTGTGTAGTTCATTGGATGATAGGGCAGCTAATCGATTTTCATCTAGCAAGTTAAGATTAATTAACCATTCTTTCTGTGCTAGATTGAGGTCAAGGTTAATGTCACATGTTGTAAATAGTGTATGAAGCTCAGCTTGGATGGGAAGTGTTGGAAGTTTATCGTACACTAACTCATAGGGAGAATAGCCTATAGGGAGTTTCCATGTGGAGCGATAGGCCCAAAGAGCATCATTCAGTTTGGTGCTCCAGTCTCGCCTATATTTGCTAATGGTTCGTGTCAAAATTTTTGTGATTTCCCCATTGGTGACTTCAGCTTGACCATTCGCTTGAGGATGATTTGATGTAGTTAGTTTATGCTCAACTCCTAAGCGTTACATCAACTTCCGAAAAGTCGCACCTGTAAAATGTGTACCGTTATTAGAAATAAGTGCACGAGGCATGCCAAACCTATTTACAATTTGTTGTTGAAGAAATCATGCAACGGTAGATGATGTACAATCGGTAACGGTAGCTGCTTCTACCCATCTTTTAAAATTATCAACAACAACAATAATGTATGCTTTTCCATTAGACATTGGTGTAATAGGCCCCATAAAATCAATACCCCACATGTCGAAGGGTTCTAAGGGTTGAATCCATTGTTGTGGACTATCCATTCTAGTAGTCATTCCCCCATTGCGTTGGCAGCACTCACAAGATTGGACAAAATGATGGACATCCCAATATAATGTAGGCCAATAATATCATGCAAGTAATATTTTAATGGTTGTTCATCTCCTAGCATAATGACCCCCACAAGGGCCCTCATGAGCATCTTAGAGAACTCACAATTGATTTGCATTAGGAACACACCATCAGAACACACCTTGTAAAGGTGTCTATTAATTTCCATGAAATGTTTGACTCAGTGGAGAAACTGTTGTTTCTTTCTAATGTCCAGCCCTTGTGGTGTTTCTTGTATGAGAAGATAAGTAAGAATGCTACTATACCAATTTGTATCTATGGGTGATTGATTGTTTATTACACCTACAAAGAGGAGTTTATCACAAAAGCAATTAGAAATTGGGTATTCATCCTCTTTGTTGTCCTATCGCAACCGAGATAAATGATCGGCAACAACATTCTCGGTGCCTTTACGATCTACCATCGTGAGATCGTATGCTTGCAAGATCACAAGTCATTGTATGATGCGAGGGCTCACCATTGGCTTATTCATAAGGAACTAAATCGCACTATGATTTGTATGTACAAATACCTCATAGCCTAATACATAGTGCCTAAATTTCTCTAGTGTAAACACCATGGCCATTAACTCTTTTTCTGTTGTGGTATAGTTGAGTTGTGCACCAACAATGCTTCAACTTGCATAGTGGATGTAATAGGGATGTCTTTGATCATCTAACTATGTAAGTACAACTCCTCAAGCAAAATTGGACACGTCAGTCATTATATGGAACGATCTAGATTAGTCAAGAGCTTGTAGAATGGGTGTTTCTTCGAGCTTTTGCTTCACGGTTTGCAAAGCTAACTCACATTCCTTTGTCCATTTAAAGGATATGTCCTTTTTCATTAATTCTACCAATGGTTTTACAATCTTCAAAAAGTTCTCAATGAAATGTCTATAATATCTAGTATGTCCAAGGAATGATTGGACATCTTTTACAATTTCTAGTTGATGAGTGATTCCCTAGATGACTTTAATTTTTTCAGGATCTACCTCTATCCCTGTTTGTGAAGTGGGACCAAATAAATCTTAACTTAATTTCAACTTTCCTTTTGTATTGTTCACTTTTTAAAAGAAAGAAAAATTGCATAAATTTTTAATTTTGATTTTAGTTATTTTACTATGTTTTTTTAAAACATAAGAGAACCCTCCTAAAATTAAATTAAATTTAAATTTTAAATATTTTGTTTGAATTATTATTATTTTTGTCACATAGCCCTTTTCAACTAAGACTATTCCTGAGTTTTCGTACCTAGACAGGAGACCCCCTAGGCGATAGTCTTCTAAAACGAGTTTTCATAGGTGTTGGTGTGTCCAAAATTTATGCATCAACATTTTTTTGGCACTAGAAGGAGGGCCTTGTCCTACCCTTTTTTTTAAAAAATATTTTATTCTCCAATATTTATCTCTTGTACTTAATTTTATATTTTATTTTAAACATTTATAATTTAAAATTCCTCCACAACTAAACTAAACCGCCCAATCACCCGTCTCCACAACAAGAATCACTCATTCCTAAACTAAACCACCCAATCACCCGTCTCTTTGTGTTGAAAAGGCAACGAGCTTCACTTTTTCCAAGTTCAATTCCTAAGAAATCTTGAAATAAGATGGTAGCCCATCAATCCCTGGCTCCCTTGGTAAGAAATCCTTTTAACTTTAATAACTACCATGACATACCAAAATCCCTTCAAAACATAGATATGTTCTTCGATCCTAGAACCCCTACAAATGATGTCTGCCAGCACATACAATGTTTTGAAACCATACTAGGGATCCACAACATTGTACATAATGATGTGGCATGTAGGGTATTTGTAAAAACATTTAGGACCAAAGCAACTCAATGGTTCTTAATGCTTTCTGACGCCTCTATTAACACATGGCAAGAATTCAAAAACAAGTTTTTTAATCAATTTGATAAATTCACAAGCTTTGCTATTGCATCAAGTAACTTCACTAGCTTAAGAAAGCTACTTGAGGAAAATTTTAGGGATTATAACCTTATGTTCCTTCATCAACTTGCCTATGTGCCAAATGAAATGCGACCACAACTTGATGGTATACTCAAATTCTATCTCTCTACCATTGATCCATTCTTCGCTTATGCCATCAAATCTGATTCTAATATAATAGAAATACAAGGTGCAATTTCTAAAGTTGTAGAATTAGAGAAAATAACCCTTATGAATAGCATCCAAACCTAATTTGGGATGATGAGTGTTAGTAACCCTATGCAATCAAACCCTCTACTCTTACCAACTTTTCAAACGTCTAATGTTATGCCTCAAAATATTTCTCCCTTTCAACTAACTCAACCTTTAAGTAATTACTCTTAATGCCCCATGTCCTCTTCATTCTTACCATCCAACACTAGTTTTAATGATAACCAATCAAAAGCCTTGATCCAATCCATTATAAACCCAAACGAGACATCAAATTCTGTTGAACCACCAAACCAAACTCAAGATTAGATGACCCAGATACTCACTTCACTACAAAAACTATCCAATGAAGTGGTTTAGCTAATGAGAAACAATAACAAAGGCCCTATACAACTAGAAAAACCAAGTACATCAATCAATGATGATTATTTTCATCTTCATAACACTTGGCAACATTCCAAAAAGACTTGTTCTCAATTCTTGGCATTATATGGTGACAATACCCAAGGGCAACAAAATGGGAAAACCCCTATCATGAGATAGAAAATGAAGAGGTTTCCTCATTAGAACAAGTTATGGTAGGAGACCCTAACCCACATAACATTTGCTATCGTAAACTTAGTGACATTATAAACGCCACACAACAACAAACTAGGAATAATTCCTATACACCTCCAAATAGAAGAGCCCCATCTCAACAAGAAGCCAAGGATGAACATAGGAATTATGATTTCGTTGAGGACCTAAAAAGAGTTAAAGCAAACATTTCGATGTATGACCTTCTAGACTTCAACGAAATGAAAAAAGTGATTCAGGATATGGTTCATACACCCGAAGCCCAAAGAGAAAAATTCCCAATCCTTGAAAGGCAAGTTCACTTTGTGGAAAATCCTAACACACTATTAGTACAAAACATGAATAATTCCATGTCTAGCAAGAAGGACCACCCCCCTTTCATAACCACTCTGATTATATTAGGAAAGAATGTCCACAATTGTTTAATGGATTCCGATGCAACTGTTAGTGTCATGCCTCTTGACATTTGTAACGCCTTAGGAGCACAAATGATACCACAAACAAAAAGTGTGATTCAACTCGATGGATCTAACATGCTTGTGGTAGGATTATTAAAAGGAGCAAAGGTACAATTGAAGCAATACCCTACATTTACATGTTATACGGATATCCTAGTAGTTGACATGACACCCACCTATGGCATGCTCTTATCTAGGACTTTTGGAGCCAATTTTGGGGGCTTCTTTAGGTCAGATTTCTTAGAGCTATTAATCCCTATCAAAGGAAAATCTAAGTACATGACTATACCTTGAGAACCCTTCTACAAATAAGTAATTACAGCCTTGGATCAACAAAATCAACCTTTGGAAGATCGAAACACTAATCCATATGTTGGGGTTATTGAGGTTGAGCATAGTAAACACGTTGAAAATGATTATGTGAGTGGAATTACAAAAATATATCCTGTCTCTTATGTAGATTCCACCCAATCCTATCAAAGTTCTAGAGAAGGGGAAGAAATCTATGGAGACACCTTTCCTTATCAACAACACAATGGATTTCATCTGACTGATCCATCAACTTTAGAGGAAGATAAAGATGTAAGTAAAACCCTACCTCTTAAAACATTTGAAGGTGTGCTAAATTTTAATGACACATCCATGGAACATTCTCCTAAAAAGGCTATATTTGATAACCCACCAAGACCTAGACCTATCATTGAAACTTATATAAAATAAAAACTTGATAGAAAATGATCAAGCAAGTTAAGATTAGGTCTTGATTTTCATAATCTTAAGCATCGACAAATTGTTAAACAATATCTTGATGAGAAGTATGTTGGTGAAGTCTTTAAGATAGAAGTCCTAGTCTTCAAAAAGGTAGAACATGTGACCAAGAAAATCTTCAAGGTAAGTTCTCTTCTATTTGGTCAGGCCCATTCAAAATTAAAGATGTCATTGGCCCCAATGTGTACAAGGTTGTTGATGTGCAAGGACATAGGTTACATAAAAATTTTAATGCATTTCATTTAAAGAATTTCTACTTAGGTGCCCCATGTGGACACCTAGTAGATACTTAGTTGCATGCTTTCTTCCTCTTTATCATGCATTTCATTTGTGTATAGTTGCATTTGCATATTTTCTTT
>MNCI01004635.1:0-22690 GCA_015680685.1 Gnetum montanum
TTTCTCTTGGCTTGGAAATGTACAGTTCCCTTCTAATAAGGACTTCAATGAACCGGTGACTGGGTATTTCTCAAACTAAGGAAGGACTCAAGGATTGCAAAGGGTGTGACTTCAAGGGAAGTTGATGCTTTTGTGTTGGTCATTCACTTGGTTGCTTGGTTGTTTTCTTCTTGAGTTTTCTTACCGTTCCGATGTTACCCAATTGTTGGAAGCTAAGACAATAAAAATAAGAATTCTTTGCATGGTGTGGTCATCATGCATAAAAATACAAAACACAAAAAAAAAGTGGAAAAGTGAGGATTCAAAGCACACACCTTAGACGGAATAAATTTGGGCTATAAGCACTGGTTAAGGAACCAAAAGTGTTCCCTCTAACTAAGGCCCTTCTCGCTTCCCGTCCTCTCCTTTGTTTCGTCAAAATGGTGGTGGCTCTTTGAAGATGCATCCTTGTCATCCAAATGGATGGTTTAACCGAATGCATTGATGCGAAGTCACTGGAAGTGGTTGGTTTGAGCCCGGAGTTGGAATGAGACTTGCCAAGTCACATTAACCATATAACACATAAGGGGCTGTACACCACCTTGTTCTTGGGATTCCATTCCATTTCTCTTCTCTCTATCTTTCTCTCCATTGTTCACCTCATTGCCAGTTGTATCATTAGTGTATATATTTTGGTTGATACATTGTTTTCTTTTTAGTAAATTCTTGTGGTTAAGACTTTAACTCTTGTTCCAAAGGACATTCCCAGAGCCTACGGACTCTTTGAATGTGGGTTTGTCAGGGCATTAAAGGGCATGAGCCTACTTTGGGGACGACCCACTGACATTCCTATTTGGAACATTAGTTAACTTCTTTTCCTTAACATTTTGCAATTAATTTTATTTTCGTTCATTTCCATCCTGACATCTACTTCATTGATGCCATAGTTGTCCCTTTTTACCTATCTTTCTTACTCCTTTTCTTTCTCCATTCTCATGCTACCGGAGGTTCGCGATTAGTCATGGGGGTACAGGGCCTGCTTTTTTCAATTTTCTCCTAAGCCCCGAATTTTTTCATTTCTCTTCCTAACCCCTACACCTTTGGTAGTCATCATCTACATATTCCAAGATCCATATTAGCCATACCACAACCTAGCCAATGGACTTACACTGAAGCAAGGTATTCTTTACATGATGATTCAATTACCCTTGCTAATATATGATTGTGTTGTGTGTGCATATGGCAATCATACAACAATGGAATGGATCTGGAGCAAACACTTGGAATGGAGTAGCGCTGAAGCAGCTATGCAAGGAGCAAGGATTGATGATGCGCTTACGGATGGACAACAGAAGACGCAATCTAGGCGTTGGTAGCAGCAAGACTCTTTTCTCTTCTTCTCTTCTCTTCTCTCTCCTCTTTTCTCTCAGCTGCCAAATCTGGCCTGATCTCATTGTAATAAGGTGTTCACCCTTGTTGTCATGAACACCAGTCTTGTCAAGTCTTGTAATAATGAACCGTTCACATGTCATTCCATTAGTTCCATTCCCCTCAATAATCCCATACCTACCCTATATCATTGTAAGGAACTCAAGGATGAGTTTACATTCAGTCATGGGGGTATGATGAGATGCTATATGCACAAGCCGCGATATCGCGTACGTAATATCGCAGCCGCCGCGATATCGCATCGTCCCCTGCAATATCGTGTACGCGATATCACGGTCTGCCACCAAATCTATAAATAAGAGGTGACACTCCCCTCATTTGACATCCTAGGCTAGAAGTAGCGAAGCTCTAGCCGATTGATCACCCCAGAGATAGAATATTTTCCATGTGCCCACAGTAGGATTCCCCTAAGTGAACGGTTCTTTATTCGAGCAACTTTGTACCTGAACGTAAGTTGTGAATGGCAATAAAGACGAGCTTTGTGGATAAACCTTGTAGTATATGGATAGGTTTAATTAATGTTATTTATTGCTTTCCTAGTAACGAGGCATGATTACAACTTGGTTACAAGCGTTGACAAACGTGTACGGCTAGCCAAGGAATCGGCTACTCATCGTGATTAGATTCTCTCACCCTTACCTCCTAGAACATGGGACAAGTACGACTTGATTATGAGCATCTACAGATGTGTACGGCTAGTCAAGGAATCGGCTGCTTGTCACACTTAGGCTAGTTAGGTGCCTCAGTACGACCGCTTCGAGCACGTGCGTTACGTGTGGTAATCCTAGTAACAATTAACGTTTAGTAGCCACAGTTGCATAGTTCAAGGTGTGTACGGCAAGTGGGAACGGATGTTGATGCTAGGACTTAGTGCTGTAATCAGAGTTAGTTTTAGTCTCTCAACCCTTCATCCTTTAGCATAGGAGATAAACCAGAAAATACCAAAAAAATCATATACCTCGGACTTACTTAACCATACACCATGACAACAACAAGTAAGTCTGGGAAGATAAAAATTAATTAACCCCAAGTGTTCCTTGTGGCGTTTAGGCATTTAGTCTACAAAGTTCGACCGGATCACACATGCTATGCTCGTTTCGTATGGTTGAGTGTAGGGGTACCTCACCACTCATCAATGACAAACTTAACAACATAAATAATCACACAAATAAACGAAAAAGTATGAATGATGTTGCAAAACAAAAATAAGAGAAGTTAAAGAAATTTGTAAAACAATAACGTGTAAAACAAAAAACTTAAAAAAGGAATGAGGACCTTGATTGATCAGCATAGGTGGCCATCTCCCCCATGACTAAGTTGGAAGGGAGAGATCCGAAATAATGAGCGAGATCATCCTCTCTCAGAGGTATCATGTGCACCGGTTGTTCTAAGTTCATGGAAGGGTTTGGTTTGTTGCACATTGACCAGTAATATCTTATCAGGGCTTTCAGGTTTGTATATAGTCATGGCCCCTAAGAGAAAGGTTGTATGAATGATGTAAGGCCCTTCCCACAGTGTTTCAAATTTTGTGTGTTGTGGCATATGTGTGGGTTTCCAGTAAAAGACCTTATCTCCTGGTTGGTACTTAACCTTTCGAATTTTTAAGTCATGACATTGTTTGTTATGTACCTTATGCAACTCATTTGATGACAGGGCAACCAATCGGTTTTCTTCTAGCACATTTAGAGTTGCCAATCTTTGTTTTTGTGCTAGATCAAGGTCAAGGTGGAGGTCACACACCATTGATAATGTACAGAGCTCGGTTTGAATTGGAAGCTTTGGAAGTTTTCCGTATACTAACTCATAGGGACAATAGCCTATAGGGAGTTTCCAAGTGGAGCGGTATGCCCAGAGAGCATCATTCAATTTAGTGCTCCAATCTCGCCTATATTTGCTAACTATTCTTGTTAATATTTTAGTAATCTCTCGATTAGTGACCTCGGCTTGGCCATTAGCTTGGGGGTGATAAGGTGTAGTCAATTTATGGTCAACCCCTAAGCGTTGCATCAACTTCTAAAATGTTGCACCTATGAAGTGTATTCCATTATTTGAGATAAGTGCACGTGGCACACCAAACCTATTTGCGACTTGTTTTTGCATAAATCGTGCAACGGTAGATGATGTGCAGTCTGTAACAGTAGCTGTTTCAGCCCATTTCGTTAGATAGTCAACAGCAACAATGATGTAAGCTTTTCCATTTGACATTGGTGTAATGGACGCCATAAAGTCTATTCCCCAAATGTCGAAGGGTTCTAAGGGTTGAATCCATTGTTGCGGACCCTCCATTCTAGCAGTCATTCCCCCATCATGTTGACAGTGCTCATAGGATTGGACAAATTGATGGGCATCCTAAAATAATGTTGGCCAGTCATATCCTGCAAGTAGGATCTTAGTAGCCATTCATGTCCCTGCATAGTGACCTCCACAAGGGCCCTCATGAGCATCTTGGATAACTCTTAGGTAGTCCACATCGGGCACACACCATCAAACCAAGCCATCAGGATAGACTTTGTAAACTTGTCCATTGATCTCCATGAAGTACTTGGCTTTGTAAAGAAACTGTTGTTTCTTCCTAAAGTCCAACTCCTATGATGTTTGTTGGGAAAGGAGATAGGTGAGAATGCTACTATACCAATTCATTTTCATGGGTTTGTTATTCACTACACCGAAAAAGAGGGCTTCATTAGGAAAATGATCTGATATGGCATATTCATCCTCTTTGCTATCCTAGTGTAACCGAGATAAATGATCTGCAACTACGTTCTTGGTGTCCTTTCAATCGATCATCGTTAGATCAAACTCCTATAGGATTACCAGCCATCGTATAATACGAGGGATAACCATTGGCTTGTTCATGAGGAACCTAATTGCACTATGATCTGTATGGATGAACACTTTGTAACCTAATACATAGTGCATAAACTTATCCAGTGCAAACAGCCATTAATTCTTTTTCTGTACTTGTGTAATTAAGTTATGCACCGACGATACTCCTACTTGCACAATGGATGTATTAAGGACATTGTTGGTCATCTAACTATGTAAGTACGGCTCCTAAGGCATAATTGGATGTGTCAGTCATTATATGGAACAGTCTGGACCAGTCAAGGGCTTGTAGAATGGGAGTTTCCACAAGCTTTTGTTTCAGAGTTCGGAAAGCTCATTCACATTCCCTGGTCCATTGAAATGGTGCATGATTCTTTGTTAGTTCTACCAATGGTTTGGCAATCTTGGAGAAGTTCTCAATGAATCTCCTATAGTAGCCAATGTGTCCAAGGAATGACCAAATGTCTTTGATAGTTTTTGATTGTCGGGTGATTTCTTGGATGACCCTAACTTTATCAGGGTCTACCTCTATTCCTGAATGTGAAATCTTATGCCCAAGTACTATGCCTTCTTGGACCATTAGATGGCTTTTTTGCCAATTGAGCCTTAAGTTGGTTTCTATGCATCTTGATCAAAGCTTGTTCCATAAGTGGAGAAGTCGTCCATAAAGACTTCCACTCCGTTTCCTATTGGCTATTGGAATATGCTTAGAACTAGGCGTTAAAACGTGGCAAGAGCATTGCACAAGCCAAATGACATTTTTCTATATGCAAATGTTCCCCAAGGACTAGTGAACATTGTCTTGGCTTGATCTTCTGGTGCTATTCGTATTTGGTTGTATCCACTATAGCCATCTAGAAAACTATAATAGCGATGCCCTACTATGGTGTCTAAGACTTGGTCAACGAATGGCAACGGAAAGTGATCCTTGAATGTTGCCATGTTTAGTAGCCTAAAATCTATACACACCCTCCATTTCCCTCCCTTTTTAGGCACGATCACCAGAGGGCTAACCCATTCACTATCAGCAATGGGATATATGAACCCAACCTTCAGTAGTTGTTCTATTTCTTATTTTACTATTTATTTCAATTTTGGGTTCAATCGCCTCTGCAGTTGTTTTTGAGGTTTCATGGAGGGGTACATGTAAATCCTATGCTAGCATATCCTAGGATCTATTCTAGTTAACTCAAGGTATGACCAAGCAAAGGCTTTTGACCACTTTTTTATCACTTTCAGCGGTCTTTCTTTTTTTTTTGGGAACAAGCCTTGCATTGATGATCATTGATTTTCCGTTTTCGAGGGTCATATACTCCAGACCAGTGGGCAATGATTTCAAATCTAGGGGCTCTTGTTTAAATCTCTCAGGAATTTCCAACTTCCCCCAGTTGATGTTTTCAAGGTTAAAGCTTGGAAGTTGGCAACAAACTTGCTCCAGTGTGTCTATGCTTTCAATGTAAGCACTAGTTATTCCCTCAGTTAGTTCCATGCATGTTAGTCAGTTGCTCTCTTGATCAACCATCAGCCATTGGGTGTCTTCTTGTCATGTGGCTAATGCATATAGGCACCTTTGTATATTAATGTTTTGTCCACACCGATTTCATGCAGGCAATGCTAAACTTTGCATAACCCATGATTTTTGCATGCAATGGGACCCTGTGTTACTGTATGCGAAACATGAAACTTTCTTCTTCTCAATCTTTCCAAAAGTGTTCTTTTTGAATATTTTCAGGGAAAGATCACAAATTCCTAGGCATGCATCTATGGTACTTAGCCATGCTCTTCACAGTATTATTGGGAAGTCCCCTTTACCATTGTTTACTTGTATCACTAGGAAATCAGCTGGATACGACCACCCACATATAGTGGTAACAATGTCCTCCACCAGTCCCAAGGGGATAGTGATGGACTGATTGGCCAGCCTAGTCGAATATTACTCTTCCTCAATGGAGGCTGGTTCTAGGCTTTATACATCTCTTGTGATATTAGGTTGACTCTGAAACCTAAGTCCAAAAGAGCCTTACATGATTCATTCCCAGCGACTTGGAGATAAATTAAAGGACTTCCAAGATTAGATAATTTCCTGGGAAGGTGACCCACCTTAATCCAGTCAGTAACGGCATGTGTTAACATAACCGTGTGCGTTAAGCTCGATTTTTGGGTTGAAGGAGGCCCCGAAGCTTTACTTGGTAGGGAGGTGTTTAGATGTTCAACTGCTTGTGATGGTGAGGGCTTGGTTAGATTGTTGGTTTTGAAGAAAGATTTTTTTTGCATAAGGTTGTCAGAACCAATTACGGGTTGAGGATTCACAGCCCTCATGACACTAGGTTACCACGGTTGAGTGGGGAGTTCCCCTTGCATTGCTGGAGCGGGTGGTAATGGAGCTCTCGGTGTGAGAGTTGCGGATAGATTTGGAGGATGGTATGTTTGTGGGTTGTCTCTCCCAGGAGAAGGAGTCCTATAATACTCCTTGGTAGTGATGTTGTGGTGTCACATAACCACCTGAGTCACATGGAGAGATTGGCTGCTGCACGTAGTAGCCATATGGATTCGGTTGCCGGTACGGGTATTGTTGCCTTGGTGGTGGCATCCTCCATGATTGTGGGTATTGCCACGGTTGGTGTTTCTCAATAGGTTGTGGTAGAGTTCCACTTGGATAATATGTTAATGGTTGGTGGAACTACCTCGGGTTACCTTGGGGATAAGGTAACCATCGGGGTGCTTGCCATTTATTAAGTCGTGGGTTAAGTGCATACATCCCAGACTCTTGTAGATGTGAGATTACTAGGCAACATCCCTTAGGATGGTCGTATTGGCATATCTCACATCCACCATCATTGTCCATATCAGAATCCACAACCTCTTCGGGGATAGTCATTTTACCCTTGCCTTTGTTACGTGCATGGTCCATGTCCCTCTTTTTCTTTTTATCATAGTCACTAGTTCACTCCTTAGACTCCTCTACGATTTTGAGAACGGTTTCAAATATACTATCTAAGGAGTCCCACATTTGGTCTACCTTTGTCGACACTTCTATTGTTAATTTTTAGAGTGGCAAGGTTTTCATATTCACCATCTCTTTGAGTGGTGACTCTTCCTCTTCCTCATAGAATCTCCCTCCTTGTTTTCAGAGGGAAGGATCGCAGTTGTACTCTTCCGCACTTTCTCTCTTACATAGCTCCCTTTCTTTCTTGGCTACTTGCTCTAGCAATCTATGGACCTGATGGGACCTGAGCTCTAATAATCTCCCTTGGGCATACGTTCCAAGGGTTCTCCTCATTTCATGCCTAAGTCCATCTATGAGATGGCATAGTTGATCCTGCTGCAAGTAACCATGACCTGGGCAACGATGTAACAGTGCATAGTAATGGCCCATGGTAGCATCCACGGGTTCATGACTTCCCTGTTTCCATCCTTGGATTTGCTTCTGTAGGTTGAACACCCGGGATTATGTTTGATACTTATCATTAAACAGTTCTAGCATCATACTCCATCTTCAAATGGATTCTAGTTCTAAAGACTAGTACCAGCTTTCCGCTTCTTTTACTAGTGTCCTTGGGAACAACTTTAGTTTTTGCCATTCGTTCTCGATATTCTACAAGGCACATGCATTGTGAAATTCTTGTAAGTGATTCTGAGGATCAGCGTTGTATCCCCCCTCAAATTGTGGGATGTTATTCATGTCTAGCCTCTTGATCTTGTTATCTTTTTGGTGCCTTGTGGGTATTCTTACGGCCTCCGTGATTTCTAACATGCTTTAGGTTGCAAGTAGGGGTTATTCGTGGTCATTTCGTTTATAGCGTCTGTGATGTCTATGCAGTTCCCTACTCTCCCTTCTTCCATGCTGTGATTCTCTAGAGTGCCCTCATCCTCGTTCTTGACTCTCTCATCGAGCTTTCTCACTTTGTTTACATTTATCCTCACAGTTAGGTTCCTTATGATTATGTCCTGACACTGAAGTAGAGGGTGAATGTGATGCTGAAGGGGAAGACGAAAGAGAACCATCGCCATGATAATGTTTCCTACCTTCTCTTCGGTGGTACCGGCCCTGATCGTGATTACAATCAGAGTGCCTGCTCTTATCATGTGTTTGTATTCCCTCGTTGAACACTTGGTGTTCGTGGGGATCAGAACCAGGGTTGTGAATCATGGAGTGGAGGTTCTGATACACCACCTCCTAACCATCGTTAGGAGGGGAACCCTCAATTTCACTCAAGACATGCGGAGTCTTATGGGGCCATTTACCCTTTGAGGACATATGATATCTCTCCTGTTGCAAGTCCCTTTGACGTTGTGCTTCTGTGGGATGGTAGTCCCTTGTGTCATGATCGCATGCAACGTACTCTGCATATAACTGTGACATGCCTATTTGTGTGAGAGTACGAAGGAGCATGTTGGGGATTGCTCAGTCTGAAGGCAACACTATGTTACCCTCCAAGTCTCTCCAGTGTAGTTTTTCATCTTGATGGAGAATAAAGGTAAAGTTAGGTACATATTCATCGTGATGAATATATACCACACAAAATTGTTGAGGCACTGGTAGATCTTGGTTACGTGTGTTGTGCCCCCGACTGTCTCTTGTGTTAGTCCTAGGCGATGAAGTGCTTTTGTGTGAAGAAGAAGACATTTTTGTCTTGTTTGGTGTGCTATTTACCATTGTCTTATTTTTCTCTTGATCAACCCTAAGGGTTCGTTCTAACATCCCAACGATATGAATGATCTCCTATGTTCTACATAGCGCACAAACAACTAAGTCCCTGACAACGGTGCCAATGATGAGTGGCGAGGCACCCCTACACTCAACCATACGAATACGAGCATCTCACATGTGATCCAGTTGAACTCCAAGGACTAAGTTCTTACATGCCTTAATGGAACACTTAAGGTTAATCAATCATTGTCTTCCCAAACTTACTTGTATTGTCACAGTTGTATGGTTAAGTAAGCTTGAGGTATATGATTTTTATATCTTTTATCTTTTTAATGTTTTATGCTAATAGGGAAAGGTGAAGAGAACTAAATGCCTAACTTTCATTAAAAATTTGCTAACTAAGTTCTAATTGTCCTAGCACCAGTATCCATTCCCACTTTCCGCACACACCTTGAACCAGTGCAATGCTACTGGGATTACCAAACGCTACTCGTTACTGGGTTACCAAGCATTACACACGTGCTTGAAGTGGTCGTACTAAATGTACTTAACTAGGAGAGTATAGGGTTGAGAGAGATTTAATTATCTAGGAAAGCATTTAAACATTTAACAATAATTAATTCCTATTTAGCTTAGTCCACATGCTACAAGGTTTATTAGAAAGTTCATCTTTATTGCCGTACACAAATGTGTGCTCAGGTACAATTTTCTCAAATAAAGATCCATTCACTTTAAGACTCCTACTATGGGCACATGGAAATTATTCTAACTTTGGAATGGTAAAACTACTATAGTTTGGCTAAGGGTCTAAATCTAGATGTGTGAACAAGGAAAAGCCGCCTCTTATTTATAGATGTTGCGGTGGGCCACAATATCGCGTACGCGATATCGCGAGGGTGGACGCAATATCGTGGCTCATCAATGTACTTTATTGTTTATGCATTTTATAATAATGTCCTTAGTTAATTAAAATGCTTGATAATCACACATAAGTACAACTACCTCAAACATATAATTAATACTTGGTAATCCCAATGGTGTTGTCACTTGGTTCACCAAGTAGCCTAACACTTGATAACCCAGTAGCATTCCTAATGGGTTTAAGATGTGTATGAAAGGTGGGCCCAAATACTTATGTGAAGATAATTAGATTAAGACATTAGATAGTTAATTAGTTAATTTACAATTAATTCCTTTTGATTCACATTTAGACTAAATCAAACAAAATATAAAATCAATAAAAATCATGTGCATTGGGTTACACTTAACCATACCCTTGCACTTCCACAAGTGAAGCCAAAAAGACAATGATCACATCCTTAAGTCACTACCTTGCCTATTGTGCATTTAGGAGCTAAAGTCCATGTAATTCAACTAGATTGCTAGTGCAACGCTTGTGATTCGTATGGTTGGGCATAGGAACTACTCACTACTCATCAAAAGATCGTAATGTAGATTATGTGAAAGAAAATATGTAACAATAATAGAAAGGTATGGAGCTAGAGGATAATCTTTACAAAATGACCATTGAAGAGAACATGAGAAACTTAATATAAAATTAGATGCAACTTAAGCATTAGCATCAGTAAGTAGGGTATGAAAAATTCAAATAGAATAATTACCAAATTGAAGTTTATAGTGATAAGAGATAATAATGTTCCATTGAGTCGTATCATAAACTTTGGAAGAATCTTGTTTAATAAAAATAATTTCTTGGTTAGTATAAAAAGCCCACTACATTCCCTCCCAACTTCTAATAACATTATTTAAGATATGTCTACATTTAACAAAACTAGTCTGCTCAGGTCTGATGATATATACCATAACCATCTAAATTTGGTAAGCCATTTATTTAGCTAAAATTTTATAAGCTTTGTTAACAAGAGCAATAGGCCCTACTTACTAATCATTTTAAGATCTTCATTTTTAGGAAGAATATTTATTATACTTTTATTAATATTTTTACCAAGCTAAACTTTTTTAATGGCTTCTTACAAAATGTGAAAGAGATCATCTTTAAAAAAATTTTAATGCTTCTTAAAAAATCCAATAGGAAACCCATCAAGACTTGGAGCCTTATTATATGCAAAATTAAAGGTTGCTACTTTGATTTCTTCCACTGTAATTTTTACTTCAAGAATACTTTGATGCGCTTCTGTAATAAGATGAGAAATATGTGTACTAGAGGCCTAGAAGGATTTCTTGCTAAAACTTTTAGAAAAAAAATAGAAGAAAAATGGTTTGCCAAAAACTATTAATAGTCTTGACCCTTTCCTTTTATAAATTTAAAACATTCATTACAAGATTCATCAATTTTTAGTCAATTTTTGTAGCTTTTAGTGAGAGCACTCTTAGCTTCAAAAGTATCATAACATTCTTAGCATAACGAGCTTTAGCCAAGGTTTTTTGAGTTTTAAAAATAAACAAATTCTATTCTAAAACATTTTTCATTTTCTTTACAAATTCTATAATATCTTCTTGAACTCGATACTTATGCTTTGCAAATTTCTTTACAAACCATCTAGCATAATTTTTGACTGTACAAGTAGTTTGCTACCACTAGTTAATCTAACCAATATTACAAATAGGCCTTTTTGTAATTTTTTGTCCCTTGTTAATGACGAAATTGTTCTATAATCATGTAATTAACCTTCGAAAGAAGGGGTGCCTCGTTATGAGGAGTTACAACTATTCACAATACCCATTGAAAATGAGTTTGACCTATGGCATTTAATGCAAGGCTTAGAGGTTGTATCAGTATGGAGTTACAAAGCCAGGATTGTCAAGTGATGAGAGCCAAGTGAAGTTGGACAAGAAGGGACTAATCACCCCTTCGGCTAGATAGCCTAATCATGGTGGTAGTGTTAGATTTCCTCTAAGGTCTTAAGTATCATAGGAAGATAACCTAGAGGGCATTATCGTGTACCATCCAAACATGAATAAAGTTTTTCCTTGCTTCCCTTCTTGCTCAATTTTGTGCCTTAATATTATTTTCTAAGTCATATGATTATATTTCCATTATTTTCCATGCATGTGATGGACTAATGCAATGAACAATCATATTTTATTAACATTTGGAAATGGAATGTCACATTTGGTATCAAAGTAAACCATGATTCAAGAGCCAAAGTAGAAGGAAAAAAGAGAGAATATTATTAAACTTTATTATTAATAATATATGAATGAGATACATTGAGAAGAAGATGAATATGGAAATATCTGTGGGATATATCAAGAATAGAAATATGAAAAGGAAGCGAAGAAGAAATTAGTCATCCCATTTGAAGATCTTGAGAAGATCAGTAATAGCCTTCAACTAGGCCTCATGTTCCTCCTTGGTAGCATCATCCTTATCAATTATCACACAACATCCAACCAAATCATTGTATAGCTATTTGATGTATTTGGTGGCACTTTTTGCTACAACCTATGCCTCGTCCACTTTCACAAGTTCACTTTCCAACAAACTCACCTAAAGGTTCCATTAAGTCATGTCTTCCTACCATTCTTTCTTTTTTCTCTACATGCACAAGACTAAGGTTATGAGTGTAAAGATAATAATAAAAACAAAAGGAAGAAAATAAAAATGTGTTCTCGATTTGGAGCATGCATTCGTAATTCAACAATAATGAGCAAGACAAGTGGTACTCTCCAGTTTCCCCAAGAGTTGTTCAAGGTTTCTCCTAACTTCTAAAACATCCTTGGGAATAGCATGAAAGGAGGACACAACATCAACTTGCATCAATTTGTAATCACCCTTGAACTTGCAAGATTTGAATTCTCTTAAGTGGTACCATTCTTCATGCATAGAGTAAGGTATATTTCTCATAATCCATTCACTAAGATTTTGAAGAAGAACAAGTTCTTCTTTAGCAGCAACCACCATCCATCCTAGAGAAAAAAGAGAACTCATGATGATGACAAAAGAAGTTATGCTAATAGATTCAATTAAAGAGGATGCTAGCATGACCTATGATAGTAACTCCTTTATTAGAGTCACATGCGAAGAAGACACATGAGGAAATTTGGGAGGAGAAATTGAAGTCTACTTGAAACTAAATTGGCATAAATATCCCTTTCCCAGCTCTCAAATGAAATATCTCTAACCCAAGGACACTTGCATGAAAAGGGTATAATATCAAAATAAGAAAAAAAAGTATTCTAAACCATATTTATTATTTTATAATCAAATTACCTCTGGTTCTTTCCCATTTCCTTTTTGCTTTAAGATCACCTTTCCAGTTGGGCCTTGTTTCGTGCATTGGTTCTAATTAACAATCAAAACCGTAAATAAATAAACAATAATAATAAGGTATGACTTAGGAAAAACCTTGAAACTTAGTTCAATTGTTTCCACTTCTTCTCTTTCATTTGCACCTTCCATTGGTTTAGTCTATAGCCCAAAGTGCACTATCACATAAATACCATTAAAAAATAATTAACAAATAAGAAAATATCAATAAGATAAATTAAGTATTATACCTCATCAATTTCCTCTAGATTTTAAATTTGTGTGAGAGTTCTTCGACCCTTTTTGGCACCTTCAACCTGACTCCTTACATTTCTTTTTCCTCAAGGTACTCAAGATGTAGATTAGGATTGAAACAGTCAAGACTATTAGTTTTAGAATTATAACTTAAGAGCAAGATCATGATTAGGGGCACATAGCTGATGGTATAAGGGTTCATCGGTTCTCTTTTAGTAGGCATATAAATGAATAAGATAGAAAAATAAGAAAGTTACCAATCAAATGCTCTATCATTCTTGCTCCATGAAGAAGATAGATTGCAAAGGAGGAGACATGAGAAGACTAAGGTTTCCATAAGACTTTACTATGTATAAATTAACATATGTGAAAATCAATATTGTCATTAAAATCCAGTTGGTAAAATTCCTTCCAAACTATAATAGAATGAGAAAGATAATCGAACATTTTTGTTTCACAACAAACTTTAAACTCAGTTGATTTCACACCAGGATTAAATGAATCCTCCCTAACATGAAAACCCAAAGTAGTACGTATAACATTAAGAATAATTGCTAGACTTTCGAAAACTATTTTACAAGAAGAAATTTTTTAGAGTTAGTAAACATTGCATATATCTGTTGTAAGATCCTTGCATTTAAGAGTGTTATAAATTGGGAAAACCAATAACTCTGGCAACCTTAAAGTTCTGAGATATTCAAAACTAGCAATATCTAGAAAACTCTAAACTATATTGGTATCCCCAACTACATTATTTTAATGAAACTCAATAAAAATAGAGGTAAAGCTACCTAAGGGAGTAAGAGAAGTAGAAGAAATTTGATTAGAACACATTGGAGGAGCCATCTCGTAACTTGCTATGCCGAAATCTCTCTCTTTGCAACTACTATGTAAGAATGGTTAATTTGGGCAAACGGACCTAGTTTCCATGAGTTTATAAGAATCCTAGTAACTATTACAAGTAAAGATTATTCAAGAAAAGTGAAGTATAATTTAGGTTAATTATTAATTAACACTTGATTGACATCCACTTTTCTTGATTTTCTGGTTGATAGATCAAGTAATCTAGTGTTATCCCTAGCTGAACATGTAGTGCTCTTCGAGAAAATTCCAATGGTGTCAGTTTCATCAAAATCTAACTTACGGTTTGAGAGATACTACATTTCTTGAGTTGCATGTAATTTATTGAAATTAAATTCTTTTTTAAAATTATATATATATATATATAAATACACACACACAAACATATACGATAGCTAGTGAGGGCTACATTAACCATTAGGACCACGTAGCCCTATCTTAGGTCCATTGGGGTTGTAATTGCCTATCGTTGTTACTATTGTGCCTGTGTGCCAAGGAACCTTTGTGTCTTGCTTCTTGCCTACCACGAACCATCTACCAACACCAAAAACCTAGGTCCTAACCCATGCCATGTTCCAAACCACATCTAGACACACACTCATGAACTTGAATGTGTTGGCATTAATGAATCATTCCTTAAGTATCACAATGTATTTGTGAGTGAATACCATGTCTTCTTGATCAACGATGGAGAAGCCCACAAACACAACGATCACCAATGACAATAGACTAGGCCATGCTGTGTTGGGGCAGGGCCTGCAAACGTAGCCATTATAGACTAGGCCATGCCAACCTCTAAGAAGAAGCCATGAAAATCCTCACGATCACTATGTTGCTGTTCCACGCTACTCGTTTCCATGTTGCCTACCTCCTACCTCACATTATCCATTGTCTTTCTCGATGCTATCATTGCCCTTCTCACGACCTACTGCTATAACCACTGCTTTCACAAGCATCATCTTTCTTGTTGTTGGCCACTATTGCCATAGCTACTGCTACCACCTTCACTATTGTCATCGCTAGTGCTACCTCCATAGCTTATGTAGTTACTGGAAATTTCCATAGCCCATGAAGCTCTGCAAATATCACAGAAACCATGGAATCATGCCTCCCATGGAGCTCCATGGACACTATGGAATCCTACCTCCCATGAAGCTTCGTGGACACCATGGAATCTTGCCTCCCAAAGAGCTTTGTGAAAAAACCAAATGAGTTGTTAAACAAGCTAGATGATAGAGGAAGAAAGGGGATTTTTCTAGGCTATGTTTCTAAAACAAGTGGATACAAATATTATGATCTATAAGAAATTAAAGAAATGTCATTTTT
Organism: Gnetum montanum; assembly: GCA_015680685.1. Classification (NCBI taxonomy): domain Eukaryota; kingdom Viridiplantae; phylum Streptophyta; class Gnetopsida; order Gnetales; family Gnetaceae; genus Gnetum; species Gnetum montanum. The sequence goes on from MNCI01004635.1 coordinate 15,579, forward strand.
TATAATGATGAATTTGATGTTGATAAATTCAGAAGAGAATATGAAGAAAAATTAGATATTTCTTCTTCTTCAAAGTCATGGATGGAAAGAAACCATCCAAAAGGTTAGATTTTGTATTAGAATTTCAAAAGAAGATTTACAAAGTCTTATGCCAAAGCATAAGTAATCACTCATGTAGCCTATCCAACCCTTTTCCATGAACCTACTAATGTTCAAGAGGCTCTTAATTTTGAAGTTTAAAATAAATTAATAAAAAAGGAATATGATGCTATCATAAAAACATAGACTTGGATATTTAGTTAAGAAACCAAAATAAAAGAAGATAATTAATGTAAAATGGATATTCAAGACAAAGTACAATGAAAATAATGAATTAATAGCTTATAAGCCAATATTGGTTGCTAGAGGCTTCAAGCAAAAGAAGAGTGTGGACTATGATGAAATCTTTACACCTATTGCCAAATCTGAGACCATCAAGTTTATTCTTTCTATTTTTATGCGTTATGACATCCAAATTCATCAAATGGATGTCAAATTAGCATTTCTCAATGGTTTTTTGGAAGAAGAGGTCTACATAGAGCAATTAGAAGGCTTTGTCAAGGAAGAAGAAGAGGATAAGGTATGAAAATTTTCCCAAGCTTTATATGGATTAAAATAGGTCCTTAGATGTTAGGTTCATACACTTAATAGGTATCTCTTGATGGTTGGCTATAAATCATGCTCATATCAATCCACACTCTACTACAAGCATGTAGGAGAGCATTTAATCTTGATATCTCTATATGTAGATGATTTGGCAATTTGCTCAACTTATGAAAATTTAGTTATGGAATTCAAGAAAAACATGATGGAAGAATTTGAAATTAAAGATTTAGATCTTTTAAAATATTTGTTGGGTATACAAATAGACCAAAAATAAAATTCTTTGAAGTTACATCAAACCAAATATGGATAGGCCATCTTAGAAAAATATGAAATCAATGGAGGGAGTGTTACTTCTATTCCACTTCCTAGAGAGGGAAATATCAACATAAAAGATGAAATTCTCCTTATTGATGCTACATATTATTAAGGTATTATTAGCTCACTTAGATTCTTGTGTTAAATTAGACCTAATCTTGAGTTTCCTACTTCATAGTTGTTAAGATTTATGCAAGAGGCAAGAGCATTACATCTATCGCTCTTCACTCATGTATTGAAATACATCAAAGGCACACATGATTATGGACTAAGATTTATTATAGAAGTTGGAAAATTTCCTACATATTTAGATGCTAATTGGAAAAAAGACAAAAATAATAGAAAATCTAAATCAATTTCTCTCTTTTTCATGGGCCAAATCCCTTATATTGAAAAGTAATAAAGCAATCATGTGTAAGTATTTCTTCATGTGAAGCTAAATTTATCTTTATGGCTAAATATTTACAGCATATATTACGGTTAAAGAAACATCTCTCCCAAATTTGTTTTGATATCTACACTTCTATTGATCTCTCAAAATAACATGTTCTCCATAAGAAGTCCAAGCACATAAGCTTGAAGTGCTATTTTATAAAATATGAAGTGAAGGAGAAAACCAACAAACCCTCTTATATGAAAAAAAAATATTAATTTGCTAATATGTTTACACATATAATCACAAAAATCAAACTCAAGTAGCATATGCAAGTAATAGAAATCACTCTAATGAAGGTGAAGCCAAAGGATACATAATCATTTTAATATCATTTCTATTCCATCATAAAGGAGGGATTGTTACATTATAGTATGAATGGGAGCTCTTCTCACATCTATCATATTTCTTATGTTTCATTTCTTATTTTCATTTTACATTTCATGTTGTGTGTTTTAAAATTTTGTAATACAAGGTTTATCTCACATATGCCAAAATATGCCTAAAATGATAAACTTTGAGTCAACATTATTCATAAAGTAAGGTTTTTCCTCATACCTCACAAGAAAGAGGTCTTATTTTCTCATTTTATCATTGTGCATCTCAAAGCTCAAGGGTTTGAAGGACATTCAAGGAAAAGTTTTATTTTTTCAATTTTTGCTTCACAATTCTCATACTTCTTACATCCTTTCACAATTTCTATTAGGCTTCATAATTTATTCACAAGATCTCACATTCTTAGAATTACAATTCGTATTCTCTCAACTTCTCAAGATCATTCATTTTTCAAGATCAATTCTCATCAAGGGTTAACAATTTCATCAAAGTTCTTTAACAAATTATTAAAGATCATATAGATAAGTATAACTCTTGCTAAAAAATGTTAAAGATATCCAAAGCATCAAGCTTTAGTGATATTTTCTCTTTAAAAGTTGCATTTACATGTAAGTGATGCAACTTTAGTTGTCACAAGTTGCTAAAGCATCTTATAGACTAGAACTTGCATTTTTCTCAATCATTTTTATAGATCTTATTTAGGATTCTTCTTTCTTTTTCCAAGAACATCTACAAGCTTTCAAATTTAAAGCAAAACAACATTAAATTCATCAAGATCAAGTTTTTTAAAAAATCAAATTTTCATCAATCACCTCTAGTTTGTTCTTATGGCAGTAATTAATACGGATTGCTAATATTTCAATTTGTATTACCTAAGTGATGTGCTACAAAATGTTCAACTTGTGAAAAGATGGTAAAGATATTGATCTTCATTGATTCTAGTAGTACCCAATAATATGATCAAAATAAACCCTAAGAGCGATTGATTTTCTCAATGCTTTGGCAATCTCCAATGATAAATGTCATGTGATCTCCAATGATATTAATTCATTTTGAATAAATTTCAAGCTTCCTTGCAAACTCCAACACTTGGAATGTAATAAAGCTTTAATTCCAATTTCATATCTTCTATAATTTCATTCTATTTGTGTTATGTTGCTACATATGATTTTTGTATGATTGTGAACATTGTTGCATGTTTGCATATATTCTCTTTTTTTTTTCAATCATCCAATAGGCCAACATAATGCATTGGATGAAAAGATTAAAACTTCTAAAGGAACATTGCCACATTGCATATCCAAAAAAAATTGAAAGTTTTACCATTCTACTTCAAGTACATATTATTTTTCTAGTGTTATACAAGTTAATATATTTTTATATATCTATTTTTCTTATGTTGGGATTTTGAATGTATTTTGAAATTTTTTACAAAATATAATTTTATGATATTAAGAATTTGGTGCTTCAAAATGCCAACATCATACCATGATTTTCAAAATCTTCATTTTTTAGTTCTAATAAAATCCAAGGTAGAAATGATAATCACATTGTAATCTATTTTTTTTGAAAGGAAATATGTAAGATAGAAAAATTTTTAAATAGTATAGAAACAATGATTAAATGCATTTAAACATCCCTAGCTAAAACGCTACATGAAGAGGATAAAAACCATGATTAAATGCATTTTAGTAACAAATGCAAGCAAGTTCAACCCATTCATGAAGGGTAGACACATTAAGATACAAAACAAATAACCTCTCATGTGACAACTTTGACCAAATAATGCACACTTATGAGGCCCTATCCTCAAAGGTCGAGTGGCTAAGCTTATAGGAGAAATGCGCACACACATGTTAATATCATGTGCATGTGTGAATCCACAATGAGATACCTTAGGCTTGCATAGTAACACCATAAGAGATTGTTGGTTGCTAATAGTTACTTTAGCTCTATCTTAGATTACTAATTGTTGATAGTTGCTTTATGCTTTAGGTACTGATGAAACACATTTTTTCATCTACTCTAATGTCGGGTAGCCCAAATGCGACATCAAGTATCCGACGTTGGGGGGTATACACTGGCCTATAAATATAGCACCTGGGCTCCCAATTTGGCATTAGTTTTTCAATCAAAGTAGTGAAACTCTTGTAATTTGTTTTCTCCAAAGTTAGAATATTTTCTAAATGCTCACTGTAGGAGTCTGAGTGTGTACAAATCTTTGTTCGAACACTAATGTACCTAAGCGCAACAGTGTGATAAGAATAAAAATGAACTCTTTTGATAATCCTTGCAACATTGATAATAGATTAATGTTTCCTTTAATGCACCTTACTTTCATACACTTTACTTTTATGCATTTAAATCAAGCAATTAATTTCCAATTGTTAATGAACATAAGCACGACCACTTCAAGCATACGTATAGTGCTTGGTAACCCAGCAACGCGTAACGTTTGGTAGCCTATCAGCACTATATGTGTTCAAGAAAGTGGGATGGGTACTTGTGTTAGGCTATCTAGGCTAGTTTAGATCTTATTTTCCATTATTCATTAGCTTAGTTAATTTATCTCTTTATCATCACTAAGAGTAGCATAGAATTAGACAACATCATATGCCTCACTTTGGACTAAACCATATGTGACAAAGCTACCACTAGTCCAAGTGGGAAGACAGCAAACTTTGATCCAAGCCTAATGATCTAGATGCCACAACTAGTTCTATCCATGGAATTCGACCGAATTGTGTGTGAACACTTGTGATTCATATGGTTAAGTGTAGGGGTACCTCACCACTCATCGTTGGTGCCATTGCTGAGGATGGTGCTAGTTATTTAGATTAGTTATATTATACATGATCACTATAAAGGTATTAATGATCTATCTCTTAGAAAACATTAATATTTTAAATCACACACATTATCAAAGAAAACCATGTCTTCTTCACACATCACCCCTAATGCATCATATGATGAGAACATTCATAGGAGAAATGATAGGATATATACTAAAGAAAATTGGAGTGAACAACCTCAAGTAGGGACTTCCTATGCTCATTTAGACCCTTACTACACTTAAAGATTAATTCAATTCGTGCAGACAATCCTAGAAGAGATGGAGTAGGTCCTAGATTAAGGAGGGCTTCAAGGCTTAGGACCTCCTCTAAACATAGACAAGATAAATCAAGGGACCATGGGAAGAACTATAGAAGCCATGAAGATTCTCCCAACACCTCATCTTCCTCTTCCTTCTAAACATCTAGTTCTGATGAAGATGAATGTAGGTATAAAGATAGAGCTCCACTATGAGATCAAGATAAAGATAGAGATCAAACCCAAGGAAAAAATTGAAGACATCACAATGAGCATAGACAAGATCATCACAATTAAACAAATAGAAAGAGGAATTTTCATCATAACATGTTTAATGATGATGAACACTTATTGGCCACAAAGAGCCTGATGCAGATCACAAAGGCAATTAATATACCTCACAAGCATCACAAGGAAAGTTGCCTACCTAGGCTTGATATTAATAATATCCCTAATTTAGTGGAAGGCTATGATTTTGATCCACAACATCATCTACAAGCCTTCGATGATGCCTATGCCTTATACAACATTGAAAGTGGGTGGAAAAGCTTAAGCTCTTTCCTAGGACACTAACCAACGAAGCTCAAAGTTGGTATAAATCATTGGAACCAAGTTCCATTCACTAGTGGTCCACAATGTTGGAACTTTTCAATGAAAAATTGAAAATGTATGTGAGCGTGTCCAACCTAAGAAAATAAATCCAAGAGTGGAAGTAAGAAAATCATGAATCCTTGAAGATACTATTTGCTACTACATAGATGTCCAAGCCATGGTTTCTCTGAGGAAAGACAACTTTTCCACATCATAGATGGGCTTTGTAATGAAACAATGGAGACCCTTGGGATGTATGCTCCAGGTCAAGTATATGAGCTACAAACCCATTAGATCAAAGAGTTAATCAATCATGTGGTGAAAGAAGAAGGAGAGCTATGTAGATGAGAGAAGGTAGAGGAAAATAACTAGGATCCAACTTTGCAAAAGAAAAGTGTCCATATCTATGATGAGGAAAAAGATGCAGCTCTTGATGAGGTGATTTAACAATAGAACTTGCCAATACAAAATTCTATTGTTGCAATTAAAGAAAAGTTGGATTAGATGTCAGAATTAATAAGTGAGAAAAATAAAACTTGTGAAGAAATCATAGAGGAGAGAGTAGCGCAAAACGAATCAAGTGACCACAACAAAAGGAGGAAAAAGAACTAAGAAATAGCTAGGAACACTTTTCAACAAGAAGGGAAAATGGTCGTAGAAGAAGAAGCTATAGACTCAACCATCGAAGAGGATGATGGATGTCACATTTGCCTATATGATCATCCAAAGGGCCATTACCCAGTCTTGTTGCATCTACATGAGTATTGGGCAAAGGCATTAAATCTAAAGTTTGCATAGAAGTACATGCCTAGGAGATTTTCACTTCTATGCAGTAATTTTAGACAACCCCAAAACCAACTATACTATCCTAGGAGGACTTATTACCAGCCTCAACACTGGCATCAACCGTAGTGGCAACAACCATAGTTGTGGGGGAGGCCACCACCAAACCAACCCTACCCTTACTACCAGCTAAACCCATATGGATATTATGTTCAATAATCTATTTTCTTGACTGGTTCTACTCCCTCTACCTCAAATCACTACTACCACTCTCCCAAATATTAACATCACACAACATCTTATATGAGGTCACCATCGCACACCTCTCATCCTTTGGCATATCCTCAATATTCTCATACTCACATGCCACCGTTAGCAACACAAGAAGGTTCAACACTACAATATCAACAAATAGATACCACTTGTGTTGCAAATGTGCATAGACATGCTAATACCAGTGGGCCTCAACTACAACGTAGGAAACGTCCCTTCTAGAGGAAAGGCTATAAGCTGAAGCAATCGATGCATGGACCCACCACATCATTCGAGCCAACATAATGCCAATCTAGTGCAATGCCTTTCTTTTCACAAGTAATGTCCTCTGACCATACGCAAAAACCAACAACAATCACCACTGCAACACAAGACATAAATGATGAACCTATCACTATGGAAAGATAGCAGAATCCATGCATCAGTACTAATAGTAAAGGGTGCAAATGTGGGCCAAAAATTCAAAATATAAACACAATCGACAACAAAGCTAAGGAAAAAATGTGTGAACAAAGACTAGTCTATGTAGTAGTCACTAAACTAGAAGACACCTAGTGACTTGAAAATGAGATTTTAAGATTCTTTCAAAGATGCATGAAGATAATGGATCTACTTATTAATTCTAGACTTAAGAAAATGAACCAAA